>PVKN010025583.1:0-14073 GCA_004027915.1 Capromys pilorides
TCTCTTTGCCTCAGTTTTAAAATTTTTAACTCTCCAGAAGAACATTGAAACACTAAAGAAATATGTTTGTATTACAAATCTATTTTCTTTTCCAAACCCTGATTTAATTATTGAGTATAACTTGGTGCTGTCCAAAAAAGAAAGAACAAATTGTTGCAGTTTAGTCATTTGCAGTGAAAAATGACTGTAAGACTTATCCATGTTCATTTTGGATTGAGATGGACTGAGAATTTCTACAGTTAAGTGGAACAATTACATTACTATTATCATTCACAACAGCCCATTCAGACGAACTAAATTTTCAACCTCAACTGGATTTAAAAAAAAGAAAAATACCTCCATTTTATCAGTTAGGTTTGAAACTTTGTCCACAAGTGTCTTAAGGAGATAAATTTGCAAAGCCAAGCACAACTATCTCATGGAGACACATGTCTGTAATCCCAGTTCTCATAATATCTTTGTTTATTTGAAATTATATGATTGTGACTTATTTGAAACCACTTATTGCTTTAAGCATTTGGCCATGTTTGATTTTAAACTTTATAACATAAAGTAGGGATAAATTTTGTTCCATGAAAAAATAAATATCTTTGTGTGTGTGTATGCATGTGTTGTACATACATGGGAGGAGTACCCGTGTGTGTGTGTGTGTGTGTGTGTGTGTGTGTGTGTGTGTGTTCTGAGTTGAAGGAAAATGCATTCTAAAAAGATTAGCCTAATAAATCTTCTCAATCCCACTGTGAACCATTCCTGAAAAATCAGAATATTGCCAACACCCAAAAAATTCTAGAACTTTACAAAGTAGAAGGTCACATGGCTATAACATACTATCAACATGAAACTGTAATTCATTTGTTCTTGTTTTTAGGTCATTTTAGCCATCTTTGATCAGTTTTGGTTATAAATGTCACACGATGGAGAATAGCACAGTGTATTAGTCAGTTTTCCATTGCTATGATCTGGGAGGTCTGCCTAAAGGCTTATTTGTAATCATAATTTCAGAGGTCTCACTCCATGTTTAGCTCATTCCATTGTGGGCCATAAATTAGAAAGAACAACATGGCAGAAGATGTGGTAGAGCAAAGTCACTCATCTTATAGCAGCCAGTAACAGAGAGAAAAAGAGCCAGAGAGGAAAGGGCTGGGAACAAGATGTAGCCTCCAAGATCATACTTCCTCATCTACTTCCTTCAGTGAAGCCCCACTTCCTGTTTATTTTCCTCCCAAAATGCCACTGAGACTCAAGCTCTTGTGATCCCATCGCTTCCATAGCCCATCAGCAAACAAGTCTTTGACACAATGAGCCTTTTGAGGGACACTTCGGATTCCAGCCATACAACAGAGCAATGGCCAAGCATGTTGCATAAAGTGGGGAGTACAGAGTGACTCTCAATGAATGATTGTTTGTTGTAATCAGTGCTACTCTAAGGGCTGGAATGCTGAGTCAGGAAGTTCTGAGGAAGAGAGAATCTTTCCAGAAGCACAAATTAAAACCAAAATGCTTCCCATCTAATCTGACTTATTCAGGAGCTCTCTTTATCCTCAATTTCTCTGTGGCCTGGCTCTGGATTTCCTGAGCTCAGTGTGATTCTCTGAGTTTTCTCTTGCTTAGATCAACTTCCAAATATGAGCTCATCTCAGCACCAGTGCAATGCGCCCTTTGGAATCCACATAGAGTAAACAGGCTCTGGAAATAAATATTCTGGGGACAGTACTGTTTGCATTCTGCCAAACCTGGTCCAACACAAAGGGATGTTCATAGTATGAATGCTAAATAAAATAACCTGACCTTTATTTTCAATGAGAATACCCAGATATACCCTCCCCATGGACAAACACATGGGAAAGAAAACATGGAATGAGGAAATGCAACCAGAGCCAAAGGCCCTGGAGTGAGTTTCCTGAAGAATGTGGCTATCCCAGATCATGTCTTTTCACATCCTCTGTCCTTAAGCAATCTCTGCACCTTGTTGGCCTGCAGAATTCCTACTCAGGCTCAAAGACCTAGTTTAAATGAAGTCTCCCCTTAGAAATCTTCTGAGATTAGCCTTAGTCTCTCCTGGCCAACTGAGGTGTTGCTCCCACACATTCTCATGTTACTTCTCCTTTGGTACAATCTGTTCCTCATCTTGCAAGTCATCTTGCACCACTGATTACTTTTGCCTCACTGGATTATGGCCTCTTGTCCTCTTCTGCTTACAAGTCACTCCTTCAAAGACCCTTCACTGACCCCTTATTTGTTCCTTCTCAGTCCTCTGTTTGTTTCCTTTCAGCTCTGATCACAGTTGACCATTATTTCTTGCTCCTGCTTCCCAAAAAGCTCATGGCCAAGCCACACACTTCTCCTTTTTCCTTTTCCATCTTCTGCAAATATTTATCTTTATTCTACCTTGCCAATAAATCTAGAGGTAGATACGATGTAGAAATAAAAAGAATTGTTGCCAATCTATCTTCTGTCATCCAAACCACATTTATTTAACCTGAAACTAAATTTTCTCTCTTCTTTTTATGGCATCAACAACTAAAAATATGAGGTTATTACTCACTGCTCAAAGTAAGCCCTGTATTTCTGAGCATCACATGGAGGTGCAAAATGGGTGGAGGGAACCCCAGCTGCCCCCTGAAGCAGGAGCCCAGACTGAAGAAGAAGCTGCCTCTGACTTTCTCCCTCTGTAAGCCAAGACCCTGCTGCCACTCTGCCTGCCCTGAGTGGAAATAATGGCTAAGAACATCCATTTGGAGCCAGAAAACAGAGCACAAGATCTGCCCCTGGTTAAAATTACCCACTCCCCATTCTATACCCTCTGGAACAGCCTGAAGAATCATCTCAAAATGCAGTGGGATCAGCTCTCTCTCCTGTTTACAAACCCCCCAAAGACTTCCAAGTTTCATGCAGAGAAATCTAAACCTTGACAAAACTAAGAGTTAAGGTATGTCTTTGACTATCTCTGTGCTCTCAATTTATACCTAGGGGCCTTTGAGGTCTCCATAAATAGAACTCAAATCCTGGCCAATTGAGAGACAGGACAAAGGAAGAAGCATATGGGGACCATAAACTTCTTGGGGATCAAAACTAGTTGAAGAGATGCTGCTTGACTCTATACACTGTGCTTCCATCTTCTGGACTCCAGCATAGACAGACTGTCCTGCCCCACACACAGGAAGGCTGATCCAAGGTTAGAAACTCTCCTTGGGTACTCATGTCTGCTAGAATATTCTTTCCTCCCCTGTGAGCCAGTTAACTACTGTTGATGTCTCAGCTCTTGGACAAAACATGATGATCTTAGGAAACACTTTCTTGTCCACCACCTTGCTCAGTGTCAAAATCAATTTCAATTTCTCATGCCTCCCTCCTTTATAGATTAGTCAAAATTTTATCTTATAAGGTTTGTGCACTTGCTTGATTAATGTCTATCTTTCAAATTAACCCATAAGCTTTTTTTCATAAGACAAGATCATTCTACTTAGTTCTTTAAGGCTGGCCTCGAACTCACTATATAGCACAAGCTGGCCTCAAACTCCCAGAAATCCTGCTGCCTGAGCCTCATCCCCACCCCCAGCCCTAGAATTACAGACATGTTTCTCCACATTTGGCATGTACAAGCTTCTTCTTGATGGCATAGTTTGGCACAGGACTTGCTTGACACATAGACATTTTATAACTATTTGCTGAATGGAGTGAATGAATTAATGAACAAATACATCTTGGACATAAGTAACAAGACATATGCACATGCCCACATGTACACTTACAAGCTAGGAATTTTCTGGAGTCCAGGTAGTCATTCATCCCCAAAGAAGCTGCCAACACTGGCCACATTTCTGCATGCACAAAGGGACCAGATAGATGGTCAAATTCCTTCCCCAAGAAATGGACAAAGCTGCCTGCAGAAAGAGTACTCGGGAGAGGAGTACTCCCAGAATCAGCACTCCTGGGGAAACAGAAAAAAGAACAAGCAGAGAAAGCAAATGCACATACTTGCAACAAAAATCTCCAAGGGACTTTCAGGAGCTCTGGAACTAGAACAAGCCTTTAAAAGTTCTCTGGAACCAACATATGAGCCTGCTATTTGTAGCCCTATGTTAACCAGTCGTTGGGTTTAGGCTGCCTGTGGAATAGGATATGACATTGGGTGAAGCATTTCTTTTCTGCTGAGCACAATTCTCAGAGAAGAACTCATCTGAGAGCCATCAGCTGCCTACACTCCCAGCAGCTGGGGAACAAGTGCCTCAGCCCTGAAAGAGGACAGAAGATGTGGGAGGTGCCTGATAGCATCCCCAACAAAGACCCATTCATGGCCTGCTTTGCAAATCACACTTGGGCAGAAACTCTAATACATGGGATGCTAGGTCACTTACTCAATAAAACTTCCTTAATCAACCCTTTACACTGTTCTCTGGAGACAGAAACTTCCTCCTCCACACTTCATATACACTCGCATGTCCGTTGAGAATGTATTTGCCATACCTCAAGTAAACCTAAATTTAATTTTCTGCTATTCCACAGTATCTGGTAATAACCAGCACTGGTGTTGGATTGTTAGGCCTAACATCTTGACCAATGTCTTGGTCTTCCCAATGTGCTCCTTGCCTTCTGGTTCCAGAATGATTATTGACACAATGACCATTTTCAAGATATGAGGAATGGAAATAAATTGCATTAAAGACTGGTTAGACAGCCCAGTGGCACAGTACCTGCCTAGCATGCATAAGGTCCTGGTTTGATTCCCAGTACATAAAAACAAAAAATAAATAATAAATAGCATTAAAGATGACTTTCCTTCCCTTTTCATCAGAAAAAAAAGATAAAACTTTTCCATATACTTTCTATATGCTTGTTTCATCTCATCAGCAACACTACTGACACGTCCCTGCTTCTGCAAAAATAACCAGGAAAACATGTATTTATTTATCCTCAGGTTCCTTTGCGGGGGGTGAGGGGAGGGCATGGACTCTGTGATGGACACTGAACTCTGCAATCGACTATGCATGTCTGCCACAATTGCTTTGCTTATCAGTCTGCATTAGTCATCCACGCAAGCGTCTGGTTTCCTCACAAATCAGCAAAGGCTGAAACTCTTTCTCATATGTATTTACGTCTGTTCTCTGACATGTAATTAAGTACATGTTCAGTAAGTGCATGTTCTACAGGATTAAACAACCCACCTCCAAGCTTCTGATCCTTTGCTATCTCCTTGAGAAAACGCCATCGTATCTTCTGAGTGGGCCTTCACCTAGCCACAGCCTGTACTCATGGGGAGAATGTGCATGAAGGGTGAGGGTTTCTAGACTTTCGTTCAGTCTTCAGAGTATCCTCTAGAAGTCCTGAGCACAGAGAGGTCTAAGCAAGGGTGTGAGGAATTGTAAGGAAGCCTAACAAATGTTGATGCAGCCTGAAGGCCTTTATATAGCCTTGTTAACAGAAAGAACACAAATCTTCAAGTCAAGAAACCTAATTCTACGCCAATATTTTTTCATAACCAAGAGTGATCCCAGGAAAGTTGCTTCACATACCTCTGGGCTCCAGCATCCTCATCTATAAAGTTGTAATCATACAATTTTGGAGTCAACTTCTTAAAATTAACACATCATTTCAGAGATTAGGAAATTGGGTCTCAGAGAAAATATCTGACATAGTTGCTCTGGCTGAAATCAAGTGGAACTGCCTGAATGGGCAGCTACCAGAGCACAAGGAATACAGTGGTAAATCACGTCAGCACCAACTATCACATTCTGCTATTAGGGGCCTTACAACTACCCCAGGAGCTCAGAATACTGCCTGGCTAGGCCACGCTGCATGCTCACTGAATCAGGCTCAAAGTTGGCATTTGCTGGTACCCAAGGAATCAGATTATACCAAACCACATGTGTCCTGATAGAATCTTTCTCATTCCTAAATACATCAACAAGAAAAATCCAGGCACACTGGTGTCAAAGCTTGTCTGCAGGCCATTGTACTGAGCCTTTTAATTAGTCCTGCAGAGCATCTGGATGTTTTGTGGTTATGCTGCTCCCTGTACCCTGAAGGATTAAATATGTGATGTCCAACTGGAATATGACAGTAATTGAGAGGGTATCATCCACTGAGAAAGCACAAAAAGTCTAAAATATCTCTGAATTCAGCAGTGTTTCTTTAAAAAATGTGTATTTTACTCATCAAAACAATTTCTGCAGCTAGGTAAAGTAGTTCATGCCTATAGTCCCAACTACTTGGGAGGCTGATGCAGGAAAATTATTTGACCTCACAGGACCTTCCTGGATAACATGGTGAGCCACAGGAAGTTTATTTTTTAAAAAAAATTAAAATCAACCAAGTACAGTGTTGCACACCTGTAATCTCAATTATTCAGGAGGCTGAGGCAAAAGGAGGCTCTTTAGTTTTGTTAATAGAAGGAACACAGGTCCTAGAGTCAAGAAACCTAATTCTAGTTCTTGTCCTTTGTTATAACTGAGGATGGTGGAAAGAGATGTAGCTAAGATTTTGCCTTGGAGTTTGTTGTCGGGCCCAGCACCTGCCTGACAAGTGTAAGGTCCTAAGTTCAATGCCTAGTGTCAAAAAAAAAAAACTGAGGTTGGCCCTAGGAAAGTTACTTGACACAGTTTGAAGCCAGCATGGAAAACCTAGCCCAAGATCTATCAAAGAGAGAAAAGAGGGGAGGGGAGGACAAGGAAGGGAGAACAAGGAGAGGAGGACAAGGAAGGGAGGAGAAGGGAGAGGAATAGGAGAGAGGAGGGAAAGAAAAGAGGGCAGGAGGGAGTTTTAAAATCTACATCAGTAGCTCTCATGACAAAGTGGAGCACCACAACCTCAGAGAAACTTTATTCCTACCAAGAGGAGCAGAGCTACACAAACAGGGACCTGCACTGTTGCCCCTCATCTGCACCCATTCATCCTCACTGCTATTCAGCTGAACTGAGAATTAAACTCTGGGAGAAAGGCTGATACGCAAGGGGCAAACTCAACAACAATGAGCCAAGGCCACAGCAGCCAGCGCCACAGCTCAGGCAGGAGCACTGCTGGGAGTGGGGGGAACGGAAGCAGAACAACTGCGCATTGCAGCACACGGGGGCCTGAGCTCCAGGAGCAGCAACACAGAGAGCCAGCAAGGTCAGAAATGCTTCCAGGGTAGGAACTTCAGGCTCCTCTGCCCACTCATGGAGCCCCACACAGAGGCAGAACCCATCCCTGTAGTGAGATCAGACAGCTCCAGTGTGGGCAATAATAAGTGGGAAAGTTTGGAAAGGAATGACCAGCATGTTTGTTTATATTTTGCCCTTGGAACAGGGAGATCTTTGAATGTTTCTTCTTCTGGAAGCATCTGTTTGCCACATGTCGGGGAAGAGAAAAAAAACAAAAAGGACTTTTAAGAGGTACGGGCCATGAAGCCTATTGGTCAAACATCCCCTTTGCCTAGTTCCAGACATTTACCTTTCATGCAGTCACAGCAGTTTGGCATGAAAAATCTAACCTGTAAAGATCACTTTATGGTTAACAGTCCCAAAAGTGACTTTGCTGGACTAATTTTACCATCCACTGGAGGCTGTGTTTTCCAGCCCAGCTCTAAGTTAATTTAAAATAAATGATCATGTCAGTGTCTCTGTGCCATATTTGATGAGGAGTCGTTTCAAGGGAAAGGTAGAAGCTTAATGGAGCAGTGAATCATATATGGAGCTAACACCTGTTTCATACAAAAATTCTAGGCTTTCTACAAATGTATTATTAAGTGGCAGATACAGACGCTAAGATTTTGCTGTGTAAACAATCCCGGTCTGCAAAGGCCTTTGAGAATATTCTTGATTTGAAAATTCATTTAATGATCTGTAAAAAGCAAAGAAAAATGTGGAAATTTGCTACAAATAATAATGCCCATGTTCGACACAGGGAAATAATGTATTGGTAATCACTAGGTTTCGTGTTTATCCACAGTGTCTCCAAGGAGGCCACACGATTCTACAGAAGCATAGAAAATCACCTCGCATAAGCAACGTTCCCTAAGTTAGCTCTTGATCAAATGGGGGAGGCAGAAGGGATCCCTTTCACATGTGCTCACACATTCTTTGCTCGTTCTCCTCTTTTTCTCATTTTCTGGCATCTCTTGTTACATCCTTGTTTCAGCTAAATCTAGCCAAGATAATATTTCTTTACTTTCTTTCCCTAAATTGATTCTCTTGTTCATATAACAAATATGCATTGACTCTCATTATTGTTAGGAGAGATTACACAACAGTCTTTAACTGAGTTCACACACCATCTTTGAAATCAGAAACAACCCCAAAATTCCATCATCAGGCTTGATATTGACTCATTTCAGGGTCTTGAGAACCATTCAATCTCCAAAATGGAAGTTCATCCATTTTCATATCCAGCCATGTGGGATGGTCAGATGCAAATCAGAGCAGTAGGATTTTCATTGCCTTTGTTCACTTGATTTGTCTCTAACTTTTGTGACTCTTTGCTCTGTAAACAACAACGAATCAATCCTTTCAACTTTACACCTCAAGTTGAAAAAATGGGTTGACCTACTCTCACCCACACATGTGAGCAGGGAGCAATTTGGTGAACCTCTAAGTCAATACTCTTTACATATTTGTTCAACAGGTACTTAATAGAATCAAAGAGAAACTGATTTTATTAATTAAAACTGTATATTCTTATATGGTTAATAATGAAGGATTGATGACTATAATCTTTATAGCCAGAAAACATCTAGCTCTAAAGAGAAGTAAACTGAACCTTCCAGAGATGGTCTTAGAGTTGATGCTATGGAGAGTTGGGACATGCGGCTTACATGTGCATGTTGCAAATATACTCAAAATGGTAGTGAAAGGTAGGTCTTGAATTTTTGCTCTGGCACAGTTCCTACCTTAGGAGGAGGAAAATCAATTTATATTTAGTCAGTTATAAAAGACATCATATGAAAACCTAAGTTAACTTGCACAAGAATATTTCCAGAATATTCTTGTTTATCGATTGGCATCTCAGTGCCTTTCTAGCCATCTCTACACTTAGCTCTGTCCTCTGTGGAAGCTCTTCTAATCCAATATGAGGACTGCTACTGACTTTCATCCTTCACATCTATTAATGAATAGGAGTCCCTACCCTCATTTTTTTCTTCCTTCAAATAAATTCTTATTAATCTGTTTTACCTTGTCTGGAGTCCCACTTACTTCTTGAAATCCAACTTCTCTGTGTTTCATACAGTTTATGAAAAAGGTGTATTAGTCATGTTCTTGTTGCTGGGACAAAATATTCAATCCCCACCACTTGAAGGAGAAGTTTATTTTGGCTCACAGTTTTCACGGGGTTCAGTCCACAGTGGCCTAACTCCAAGCAAATGTGCCTGGATGGAAGAGTACAGCGGATGAATGCTGCCCATCCTGTAACAATCAAGAAGCAGGAAGAAAAAGGACTCAGGGCAGGAACAGGCCTTTCAAGGTCACATTCCCAATGAGCCACCTCCAACCATCCCACTCACCATCCAGCTGCACATTTGGCGATGAACCAACCACTGGATGGACCCACTGATGAGTGCCCCCATGGTCCCATAACCTTGCAAACACATGCAACTTTGGGGCCACATTTTGGCTCTAAACCATAACAGGAAGTAATAAAGAAAACCCAGGCTCCCTGAACTAAGGCAACCTTAACATATAGAGAAATGAGCAATCCCAGAGGCACTTACTTACTTCCTGGCTCCACTGTGCCTCTTCCTTGAAGAATGGGAGGCATTCACCACCACAAGGAATTTTTCATACAAATTCACGCAGCTAGTATCCTGCACACCAAAGTAAAAAAAGAAAGAATCAGACAGATGAGATAATAATTTCATCCATTATGAGTGTATCCGGGGAGAAAAAGAAATTAACTCCTGTTTCTAAAATGAGGGTAAATCCATCAAGGGCCTCTCTGCAATAAAGCCTACTTGTAAATAAATAGGTCACTTGCCTACAAAACACAAGGGAAGCCTATGCTGCCCAAATGCCCGAGAGCGCACACACTGGCCAGAACAACAGGAGGAGAACTGAGACCCAGTCCTGCTGCTGACAGCTGACCCCTCACTCACTGCCATCACTGAGCCTTCTTGAAGCTGTTCCCTCACTTGTAATCTAAAGAGAAAAGTCTTAGTTAACCTACCAAACATCAGATCAGAGGCCATCACCCAAAGAAATATATGTATCCCTGAAACTGACCAGATATGGACTGGTAAAGAGCTGTTTTCCTGCTCTTTCTTTCCAGTCAATCCACCAACTGACTCAGGCATTGATCTAGTGTCCCAGCCCACTCCCATCCTGGCAGGGCCTCACCTCAAGGCCCCTGCCCTACCCTCCTCCTTGTGGTTCCAGGAAGGGCACAAAGCTGGCAGCATGGATTCCCATCCATGCCAGCCTCTGCCCACCTCCCTGTCTCCAGTGGGAATGGATTTCTAGTGTGATTAGTGTGGCCAGAAGAAATTCCCTGGCTACGTTTTTGGTGTAGGTGTAAGAGAGACATTCACTCTGCCAAGAACATGAGCCCCTTGCCCAGTTTCTGTGTGCTGTAGGTCTGCTCTCTATTCAGAGTCTTGAGCAAGGCCTGGCTTGAGGAAGAGCTTTAGTTACTTTTTTCTCATTTCTGAGACAAAATGCCAAATGCCCACTAGATCGTTAATGAAGAAAAGATTTCTTTAGCTCACAGTTGTTTGTAGATGTTTCAGTCCATGACCATTTGGGTCCAAGGCAGGGTGGCATGGCAGACAGGCATCAAAGAGGAAAAACAGCTCATGGTAGGCAAAGATAGCAAAACAAGAAAGAGCAGCTCTCTCTATTCCTTGTATTTTATCCAGGCTACTCAGAGCAAATAGCACTCATATCCTTAATTTTAGTACCATCATTCTAGCATGGACCATGAGTCAACCCCAGTGTCACACACTCTAGATCCAGCCATGTTTGAAAAATCACCTCAGACCATGTGAGGCTTTAGGAGAACACCTAGACACAAGCCATAGCCTTCCACTCCTGCCCCCTCAAAAACATACATATCCTTTTACGCAAAAATTAATTAATCCATCTCTAAGAGTTGTCAAAGTCCTCATGGTTTTAGCATTGCTAAAAAGTCCAAGTCCAAAGTTTCTGCTAAGATTTAAAGCAACCTCTTAGCTTGGAATGCCTGTACAAATGAAAAAAAAAAAAAAAGTTAAAGCTTCCAACATCCAATGCATATGGTAAATATTTACATTCCAAAAAAACAAATGGGAATAACAAGGAATAGGAAAGAAGCAAGCATAAAATCCAGCCAAACAAACATTAAATTCCACAGTTCCACTTTCAGCATTGCTGGCAATCTGTGGCACGTTGTGAACTCTGAAGAGTTGGGTTGCTCTGCCACTATGGCGCTGCCAGTGTTTGTAGTTCCTATGGCTTCTCTCTTGGGTTGCCTCTGCTCCCTCTTCTCAGTTTTCCTCAGATGATCCACGTTCCTGGCTCCTCCAGACTTCTCGGGTCTCCACTCCTTCTAGATTTCACGCTCACAGCATCACACATGGACCGCTTGGAGGCATACTGCCTGGCCTCCCAGGCCTTCTGAAATCTGGGTGTAAACCTTTCTGACCCCACAACTCTTGCATTCTTCATGTACCTAAAAGCAGGACCATATGGATGATGATCTCTCTCGGCTATAGTGCTCAGTGATCTTAGGTCACTGAGCACTCTAAACTCAATCCTAAGTAACAAATTCTCTAGGCTTCCACCATGTTAAACATAACAGGGAACAACAGCCTCCCTCTCCTTGAGGACAAGAGGTGGACAAAGAGTCTTCAGTGACCCACCAGGCCAAGGTGTGTGCCCTTGTGTGTGCCCCCACCTGCCTCTTTTCTATCCCTTTAAGATGCCCTATCACTTGTTTCTAAACAGAAACCACTACCATCTTTACGTCTTTCTACAGAGAAGTAATTTAGCATCATAGTTAATAAATTTTGCCTCTAAGACCCAACTGTCTGGCTCTGCCTCTTGTCAGTTGTGTTACTTTGATGACATCATCCCTGGGCCTGTTTTCTCACATGAAATTGGCAGATTAAACATTATTTTTACTCCCTAGGGAGGATGTCTGGCACACAAGACGTTATCCTCAAGCATAGCTCCTCTCTCTTCTCCCTAGCACCACTCTCACCCTGCTCTCTGAGCCCACGCACTGGGCTATGAAGGGGGAAGCCCAGCGTCCCCAGTCCCCACCCCCATCCCATCTTCTCCATCTTCCCCTCCCTCCCTCTCCCCCTGCCACACAGCTAGGTGATAGGTTAAACCAGCTACTGCTCTCAGCTTGCTTCACAGCACCTTGGTCCTCAATGTCTTTGCTCTATGCAGCAGCCAGGGGGCAATGTGATCCACAGTATGCACTGGAGTGAGGCTCTGTCATCACAGAGGCCCTGAGCCCAAACAGCATGAGCCTAGCTACCTCTCAGGAGCCTGTTATTGATTACTCCTGATTAACAATGAACTTCTAGGGGGATCACCCACTTGGGGCCCCCCTCCTGACCCTCTCTCAGACAGGAGCCTTCTTTCCCCTAATAAATATATTCTGCTCATTAAAAAAAAAAAAAAAAAGAACTTCTGTCTTTTCATTTGCCTATTATTTTCTGACATTCCTCCAAGATCCAGGGAGGCCCATTATTGGAAGTCAGAGTAAGCCACTCCTGAGTCCGCTAGTCCTAAAGTCATCCAAAGAACAGCAAATGGATAGCTGTACCCTTCACAGACCAGGCATGGGGGCTTTTCTAGGTCCTGGAGGCACAAATATAAGCCATGCTCATCATTGCCTTTGGAGAGCTTACAGTCTGCCTGGTGAGATTATATCTTTACAGAGTAAAAAAGTTCACACTCATTGGGTGTGGGTGCTGAGAATTCACATTTTAAACTATCTCTCGATTATGATGTTGCTGCTGGTATAGAAGCACCCTGTGAATCTCCGCTCTTTTGTGTTTCATACAGATAGAGGACACCAGTAAGTACAGAGAAACCATCCAAATTACCAGGGCCTGAGACTCTTTCCTCAAGGACATGGCCTCCATGGGGCTCCGGTGATTCACTATGAATTACCCAAGCTGGAGATGCCCTTTGAGTCAGATTCTCAGGTGAGTGGTCTCAGCTAAAATTGCAAGCTTAGTCATTTGTCATCAGAATGACTTCAAACATGAAATGCATGGTTTTCTGGCACTTATGGTTTTCAAAACCCATGGCAATTTTACTATCACATGTTCTGGATCACCAGGAAGAAGCTTAGTCTTGCCTGAGTGTGTTGGAATAATTTAGGGTGCATAAAGGCCATGCCCAAGAATGAAAATAAGCCAACAGTAGATCAAAGACAGATATGACAATCCAATGGCAAAATGGATCAGAGGAATAAAAAGTGGAAAAGTAGAAAGAGTTAGCTTTAAAGCACAGAGTTGTGAAAAGAGAAATGAGAATTCAATAGATCTGACATGGAGAGGTGATATATTTTAGGGCAGTAGTGGCATATTTATGGCACGCATGCCACAGTGGGCTATTTGCCACCGCTGTAAGCTCTAAAAGTTTCACCATCACTGGCTTAGTTAACACCACCATTAGGACAACAAAACTGCATTCAAATACCTAAAAGTTATAGAGTACAGTCAGTGCACAGTGATAGTGGATGAATTAATTTAATCCTATGAATTCATAGCCTGGGAACTGCATACAACTAACCTCTAAAAGAATGGTAGACACCACCAAGAAAAGAAATTCTTTCATAAGCTTTTTGGCTCCCAATTTTGCACTCCCTAGATCAGTGATTTTCAAACTATTCATGAGAAAGAATTAGTGGCCTTCGTTGCTGTCATTGTTGCTATTGCTTTAGATCAATATACGGTCTTACTGTGTATGAAAAGTATCTACAGGTGACTTGACATATGTGAATGTGAGGTCAACTGAACAAGTCTATATCTTATTCAATGGAATGAGCCCACTGGTATTGTACTTGGTACGGTAGTAGTGTCAAGTTGGTGAAATAGCACTATGTGATGCTGGATTGTGGAAAAGTAGAACTCCACAGAGTACCTTTTAGGTATCAAAAGCAACATTT
>PVKN010025584.1:0-14073 GCA_004027915.1 Capromys pilorides
TTAGAGAAGCTATATTTGGAGAAGTCTTTAAAGGACCTTTTCATATTTGATGCCAGTCCAAATATTGCAGGTACTTTGTATTGGTCAGGATTTTACTTAGATGAACAGAACAGATATAATATAAGAAATGGATATTAACATAAGTATACAGTCTATAAGGAACCATAAGATTGGCTTACAATAGTCAGCCACAGAGTCAGATGAGGAAATGTGCAGAGGACATCTGCATACCCTGGACTGAAGAATTCCATCCCAAGGTCTGAAACTCACTGCAGTGCTTCATGTAAGTCTCTATCCGTCTGCTGATGAGTCTGTGATGGAAGACTGAAGTGTCTGTGATGGATGCTGAAGAGTCTGTGGTGGAAGGCAAGAGGTCCAAGCTGGAGGCCGAAGAGTCTGTGGTGCAAGCCAGATGATGAAGTCCAGGCCAAATGTGAAGACTGAAGCTCCTCCCATGAAGTGAAGTCTTGACTCCTTCCTCAGTCCCTTTATAAAGTCTCTTTGTGGTAAGTCATTCTGAGGTAGGCCCATTGTGCCCTATGGTGGAAAAAATCATACCCCAGGACGGGCCCTTGATCCCATTCTAGGGAGCAGTCAATTATATCCTAGACAGGCACTGGTCATGCTCTATGGAGGAACCAATTGTGCCCCAGGGCAAGACCCCCATCAACAGGGAACTGGGCCACTGAGTCATCCAGCCAAGTGGACACAATGTATCAACCACGACATACTTGAATTCAGCAAAATGACCCAATATAGTCCAATAGTCCATAATAGTGGTGAGTTATCAGCAGAACTGGCAATTGTCAGAAGTTGTTGACTTGAGCCTTTTATAGTTCAGCATAATAATATAGCTTTATGTTTTATACCTCATATTTAGACTTTTCTGTTGGATGGTTAAGACCAAGTTAAAGCAAGGCCTATATCATAATGGTGTTTTGACCTACAGAAATTAGTCTCAGTTTAGTTATTGTCCAGGTCTAAAACAATGAGTTTTTTCTTTCTTTCTTTTTTTCTAATTTCTCTAATACAAGTGACCATGACTTGTTAATTAGCTTGGTTCTATTTTGGGAAAACATGAGGGAATATGCATAGCTATCATGCATTGGTACTACGATGGTTTTCTTGAAGAGAGCCTGAATTCCTTTCAGTCAAGAGGTTGTAATTATCCTGATGTCTTGGCTTAGGTTTCTGTCTCCTTGATACAGAAGGTTTCCTGTTATACAAATGAGTTGCTATTTTAGTAGACCACTCATCTATTTAATTGCTGAGAACATCATAATTGAATACTCATTGACAAAGATCTTTGTGCTTAGAACTTTCTGCTTAATATTTTTCCTTGTGTATTGCTGTGGTCATTGCACATCCTTGATTGTGGCAGTTAGTTTGAGTCATTTTGTTTCTTTCATCCTCTGATCAGATCATCGCTACTGAAACCGAAGTGCTATCTAGTAGCTGAACTGAGGTTTTTAAGGTGCTTCTTTCTTAGTAAGTATCTTAGGCTTTTGATAAAAGACATGTCCTCCAGCCCTTCTTAAAGAGAAGCAATGGAAAGGAGATACAAAGTCCACAGCACATGATAAATCTATCTCAATATTCCCATATCTCTGAGGATTGTATCTCAAATGTATATTAAGTATATTCACCTTAGTAAATATGCTCATATCAATACCTTATGCCCCATTCAAAGTAATTTTCTAAAATCTTTGTCCTAACATTGCTAGCAGCCATTCTCACACATAGTTCATGTTCCAGCAAAAAAATTTAATTAAATTTTGCAATTCTGTTGCAGTGTAAATGATCTACTCTGCCAGTCATTGTACTGTCCCCTTGGAACATTAGATTTTTTAGTTAGTGGGTTAGATTTAATAAGCACATCTTGTTAGTAAGCTGCCTTATAAGATGCTTCTGGCAAGGTATCTGTTTTAGATAAGTTATTACAAGGCCTTCAAGCAAGGAAAAGCATCTCCTCTGGAGAGATTCAGGGTAACGTGGGCGCCAAGATCCTGAATTGCATCTGAGTCTACCCAGATGTCCTCAGATCAAGAATTGGGGTCTCCCTCTTCCATTTGATGCTCTGACTGTTGCAGACTGTCACTGAGAAGTCAGTTTTTATTGTGATTCTTAACCAATCATGTTAAATTCTATATTTGATTTTGAGCAATGTCTGTCATATAGCTTGAAGAAATGAAAGATTCTCTTAGGATCACATTAGAAGTTTTCATTTTCTTGAGCTGAGTTAAAAATATACTGAGTTTGTTTACTTCTTTTTGTAAGCTTTACAGGAGGCATAATAGAGAAAAAATAAATTTCATCTCCCAGTTTTACAACCATCACTGTTACCACAAAGATTTTCCAAGGTACTTTATAGATACCTAGTTTTACTCTACTACAGGTAATAGTTTAGTAAAACATGACGACAAAGATGATTATTATGCTGTTTTCAGTTGACAGGAAGTTGAGCACAACATTTTGAACTAATGCCATAACCAAATCAGTCCCTTTTGAAATTTATTTATCTATAAGTATATTTTCCCTGAAATTGTACATGGTGCAAATTGCTACAACAAGCAGGTTAAGTTAGGAAAAAAATTTAGCAAATTCTGTACCATTAATTTATCCCTGAAAATTAAATGCATAGATATTGAAAGATCCACAAATGAAATAATAACATAAGGTCACTCAGGTAAAACAATTGCAGAAAGCAGCTAGCACCCCTGAGGTTGAGGGAACACAGATTCTCATAACCAAGCCTTGCGAGTGAGTGCCCTTGAAGAGTTGTGTTTCAGATCTTTCTGCATCTGGCTGCTGTCAGTACTTTTAAGGTGTAGAGAGCCTGATTCTGGGAGTGTGGAAATTTCCTAGAAGCTAGAACTAGCTGTCAGTGACAGGGGAATTCCTCCTGCTCTCGTAGTACAGATGGAAACCCTAAAATACAAAGAAAATCTAGTCCATGCCTTCTTCATTCCAAGTTCCTCTATTATTAATTCTTAACTTGAACCAGCTGGAGAAAGTGTCAGACAAATGTAATTTGCTGAGTTCTAGTCCAGTGTATCACTATTCTCTTGTTGGGTGGCTAGTTCTTAAGGTAGATATTTGTCTATCAGTCTGTCAGTCTGTTAGTCTATCAGTCTGTCAGTCAGTCAGTCTATCTATCTATCTATCTATCTATCTATCTATCTATCTATCTTCATCATCATCATCATCTATATCTATCTATCATCTCTATCTATCTATCATCTATCTGTCTATCTATCTATCTATCTATCATCTATCTATCTATCATCTATCATCTACCTATATCTATCTACTACCACCTACCTATCTATCATCTGTCTCATCTATGTTAGTTCATGAACTTAATTGTTCTACAATTTTGGAAAAAAATGACTGTGTTTATATGAGAAAGATGGCTGAAGTTTTGTCACCTGATGCAGTTTGCAATCAAAAGAAAAATTTGTCAAATGCTTCTGCTTGTGAACCAAATTGTTTGCAAATAAAAGTGTTCATGGACCAAGGTACCATTTGTGTGTGTGTGTGTGTGTGTGTGTGTGTGTGTGTGTGTGTGTGTGTGTGTACAAGCTTTGGGTTTTTATTTGTGGCTTCAGGTACCCATTGAGGGTCTTGGAACCCATCTTCCTTGAATTCTACTGTTAGAAGAATGGATCTGGAGCTGAATAAACAATAGGTACATGACCAATTCACAGGCATTAGAAAAAGTGCTACAGAAATACTGAATTTTTAAAACTGTCATCTAAAAGATGAGGTCCAGTTCAGTCAAAAGGAAAAAAAAAAATTCAGGCATGGGAATATATAAAAAGAGGGGAAAAGAAGATTAGCAATTTTAAGCAACTAAATATAAAATTTATGCCATTTTATTTTTTTAAAAATTGAAGTACATTTTATTAAGATTGCTTTCTTTTCCTGCTTTATTTTATAGTCACAGTGTCATATTCACTGTGTAAGTTAAATGTGTGCACAGATTACTAACTTTGGCTTTCATTCCAAGATATCCAGAATGAATGTTTGCTATTAAAGAGATGTTGGCACTGGTAGGCCATGAGAACCATTATTTTCATCTAACCTACCCACTCTATCATGAATAACCGAGGAGGGCTAAGAGATACCTTAACACTCACTGTTCCTTCCAGCATATAACCTGGCCTCATGGAGATGATGACATAAATGCTCTGAGGAAGAAAAATTAAAATTACACTCAGTTTGAGCTGGTGATCTCTGGGTCCAAAGGGGTGAGGAGGAAGGAGTCCTTCTACCCACTTCCAACACTCAAGATAGAGAGAAGATGCTCTAGGTAAGTTGTTTCTAGGTGTTTTTGATTCTGGATTTGACCCTGAGTTTATGTAAATTGAGTTTTGCAAATTCAGCGTTTGTCTTTGAAAGGTAAACGGACCATTGGCTGCTTTTTCCACTTGCCTTCAAAGCCATTTTCTTCAAATAAGCCATGAAAACTGGTTGTTTGTTCCTAGTTGGGGTTAATATCTAAAGAATGGTTCTTAGGTTCTGTAATATTGCTGATATGACTACAATAGTAGAAATCTTTATATTTATAGACATTTTACATTTCCTATATTTTACTTTTGTAGAAACTTCAAAACAATTGGCCTGTTTTTAGTTTTGCCTTTGCCTTTTATTCTTACTCTTTTTCTTTGTCTCTTCTCTTTGTGTGTTTTTTATCATGTATTAAATATAATGTGAAAATATCGTGGATGTGTCCATCCTCATGCACTTTATAGAAGGACAGTCTCTGTTCTCAGTGTTTGGGGGTCAGCCAAGCACACCTGGCCAGTAGAAGTCCCCACGTGCATCCTCACAGTCACTCTCATCATAGGCGCTACTAGAGCTGCGCAGATGGTCCATAAGGGGGCGGCCCGTTTCCTTTTCATCAATACTCTAATGCATCTTACACAGCTTCTATGATGTCAGCTTCTAGTCCAAGGGCTATAGCTGAAATTTTTGTACAAGATTAGAAATGAAGCATCAGCAAAAGTACTCTTGAATATCATCCGTGCAGAATCTTCTGTTCTATTGTACAAAATGCAATGCTGTATCTCTGGCGTAGCTGCTGGCATGAACACACTGCAATCCCAGCTGCTATAGCACTTGGGCCACCGGAGCAGCCTCCTTCAGCCTGGGACTCACCCGGACATCCTAATACATTTTTAAAAGCTTAAATTTTTACCATATATTATGATAACAACTCATATGTTTTTTGTTTGTTTTGAATGAGAAATAAATCAAAGAATATCGAGTTTGTATGTCTCTCCCATGGTTTTCTGTTTCAGTCTTAGAAGTTTATCTTTCCTAGAAAATTTCCTATAAAATATAACATGAGTTGTATTTAAAAACTTTCTAAGCTGATTTTGTTACATGTTGAGAACTATTGTGTAGAGCGACAAGGCATAGTGTAGTTTTAGCCTCTGTGCCAGCAGCTCTGTGTTTTCAAGGGTTTTGTCATTTACCTTTTGATCATTGCTATGGTTCCCTAATTTTTAATTTTAGTTAAATAGTTCATGTGTGCAGTACATAATGTTAGCATTCCTTGTGGGAAGTTAATATGAATGCACAGCACATTGTAGTTCTGCTTTTCCTCTCCTTTCCCTCCTCCCCGACCTCTGCACCTCTCTAGATCCCCTTCTTTTCTGTGTACATTTAATTTACTTTAAATAAAATCAAAGACCACATGAGTGGTGCAAGAACAAGGCATATCTTGCTCGTGCACATGATCTGCCACATCGTGGGTGTAGGAAAAATGGAAGAGTGCCTGGATTAGTTGTCTAAGTTTGGGCTACTTAGATCTGTGCGTGGAAAGATTTTGAAGGGATACTTATAGCACCAGTAGCCTATGGATAGTGTTACCGTGAAAATGATTTCAGAATGTTACTCTCTTTCATACTTATTGAAGCTTTAAAATCATTAGAACTGGCTTGCTCTGTGTTGTGAGTATTGATATGTGGCATGTTAACCATAGAATGATGTACCAATTTATAGATTTGTGTTTTTTGAAAGAAGCTTTTGTAATAAAATTTCAAAGATATAGGATTTTTATAGTTAACTCCTGAAGTCTTTCTGTCTCCCTTACGATAAAAATTTGACAAGGTATTTTCCATTTTCTTTCTTGTACCCTTTCATATATTTACTTTAGCAATAGCTTTTTAGATGTACTTGTTTAAAAAATGTGTTCGATTATTGCAGGGTCTCACCATGCAGCTTGAACTCATAGTGATCCTCCTGTTTTCAGTCTCCCCAGTGCTGAGATTACAGATATGTGCCACTACACCCGGACTAGGTCGCCTACTCAGTGCACCTGGGGGTGGGGCCTGCATGGCATGTGGTGCCCAGGATCAAACCCTGGACCCTGAGCTTGCCTAAGTAGTTGCGTAGTACACTGAGCTATCTCACTGGATCTGTACTGTTTTCTTAACTCACACAGTATGAAACTGTAACACCTAGCTACTTAATTTTCCTCCTCCATTATAAACAGAACAAGAAATTCAATTAGCAAAAGAAAAGAACCTATAATGCCTCTTCCTAGGTGTTTGCATTAATTAAAAATAATTATTTCTAACAGAGAGAAAATATACATTTTAGGAAGATTGGACGGAGGCCTTGGAGACTGCACAACCATCTCTTGCTAGAGAATATATTAGAGATCTCAATTGCTCATTAGTCATCAGCCCTGAGTAATTAAGACATTAATTAGGGGAAATGATAGATGGATTTAAATTCTAGTGAAAGCTACTTCTCTCTCTCTCTCTCTCTCTCTCTCTCTCTCTCTCTCTCTCTCTCTCTCTCTCTCTCTCTCTCCCTATCTATCTATCTCTCGGAGCTAAGTGAAGAAAAGACACTGTCAAAGATGATACAGGGGTTGGGAGTATCCATAGAGGTTATGAGTGACAGCTGAATTACAGATTGAATGTTTGCTTATTCAGTGGGTTTATTAAATCCTCCATATACCTGTTTGAAAATAGAATGTGGAAAGTGCAAGGCTAGGAGAGAGTGGAGCACTAGGGAAGTCCGACCTCTACTGGTCAGTAGGGAAGGACTGATGATCTTTCCATGAACAGAGGAAGTCAGTGCTGTGAAAGAGAACCAGGCATGAGCCATACTGCTAGAAGGAAGCTTTAGAATGTGTCAAGAGTGACAAGAAGCCAGGCTGGATTGGAGGAGATCACACTGATTGCTTACATCAAGGAAATGAGTGTCTTCTTTCACACTTCCTGGAGAATGCACACATACTCCTACAGCCCTTGATGCCTTGACAAGGGAGCCTGCAGTCTAGGAATACCAACAGCAATCACAGTGAAGTCACAGACAGGCTTCCTCTTTCCTCTTATCTTTTCCAAGGTTCCAAACTATGAAGGTGAAACGCAGAAGGAGGAGGAGGTGGAGAAGTAGAAAAGCTGACACTATTACTCTGCAGTTCTGTGTAAGTCTTAAGGAAAGACCAGAGCACTAAACTGCACTTAGAGTTGGAAGCTTAGATTGCATTCTGGTTTCTTGGTTAGGGTTAATGTTATGCTTGAAATTGACTGTAAAGCCACAATCCATTTAAAAGCAAAGATGAAGAGAAGAAAAGAAACTTCCGTAGTCTGTACTTCACTGAGACAGAGCACTCAACACCACATGAAGAACTGCATCATCTTATTTCTTAGCATTCCTCTGTTGTATTTTATTTAATTTTAATTTGTTTTTCATTTCTCTGTTTTAAATCTAGGGCCATGATCTTCTGAATTGAGATAGTCTTAGTTCTGCTAACATCACCATAGAATCTGCTGCTCCCTCTGTCTGGAGGCCCCTTTCCTGGATTGACTTCCATCTTCCCCTGGGCTCAGCTAACTTTCCCCCAGAGAGGCATGGGTTGAGAATGTAATGCTGTCCCCTCTCTTATA
The DNA here is from genome assembly GCA_004027915.1 of Capromys pilorides. Lineage (NCBI taxonomy): Eukaryota > Metazoa > Chordata > Mammalia > Rodentia > Capromyidae > Capromys > Capromys pilorides. Next base: position 7,911 of record PVKN010025584.1, read on the forward strand.
CTGTTACCTTGTCCCACCTCCCTGTTTATTCCCCCTCTCTCATTTATTCCCATCTCTGATTTTTCTAATTACTTGCTTACTAGTTCATAGGCATTGAATCAGTCACTTTTGTCTCTTTATATCTCAGTATCCCTCAATAAACATGCATTAATGAATGAGAACATCAAGGTAGCTAGTAAACAGAAAGATATAATTATCACATAACTTTCTTCCAAATGTAAGCTTGTGGCTAATGACAGAATTAATTAGAGCTTTAACTCAAGGCTTTTCAAAGTGGGGAAAAATTCTTCAATTACTTCTGTTATCTTAGGGACAAAACTATTTCCTCTATAAAGCACAATAAAATTATTTGCATTCACTATATATTGGATACTTCAAAATTTTTTTGCATAAGCCCTTTAAGATAAGTGTTGACATTTTACATGTTCAGAATCTAAGGGTGATGTCATACTTTTCTCATTGCTAGGAAAATAGTTCTGACATGTACATTTTAAAGGAAAAGGGGCTTATTTTAGCTCATAATTTGTAAAAGTTTCAATCCATAGTCAGCTGGCTCCGAGGCAGGTGGCATGATAGAGGAGAAGCAGTCTATGGCACAGTTGGAGAGACTTCCTCCTTTTCCTTTCTGTTCCATCCTAGCTGCAAGCCTAACTTTTGGTGCCAATCATGTCCAAGTTGGGTCTTTTCTCTTCAATATGTCAATCATTCCTACCCAGAACAACGATAAGCCAATCAGAGCTACATTAAGCCAATCCAGTATCACATAACCATGATCCAGTCCCTTCCCAAGCCCCACTTAAAGAGCTTTTGGGGGACATCCAGACATAAGCTGTTACAGGAAGGATATATAGCTAGTAATTTATTGTGCCAATATTATACCAATGTTTGCTTGGTCTCACATTTTATGATCATCCTGTGTTTTCCAGTTATTTTCTATCTTAAAACCCTCAGATCACTAGTGATACTATATATGACATAATGGGGAACTATGATGTCTCTACCAAAGCTCTCTGTTTATGATGTGGCTGTAACAAAGTCTGGATTGGTTTAGTCTTTGTATTTGTATGTTTTGCACGAATTGTTTGGACTGAAGCTTAATGTCCTAATGGATATAAACTATAGAGTCTTTAATTGGTTGTCTGAGAAAATAATTTGGGTAAGTGACTTACTGGGCAGTGTTTCCAAGGGAAACTGATAAGGGCAGGCAGAAGCAGAGGAGAGGTCAGAAGCCAAGAAAAATGTTGATCAGTTTCAGGTAAAGTCCTAGGAGGCTGTTATGGTTTGTGTCTGGATAGCCCTTTGAAGGCTCATGTGGTCACAAGGACTAACTTTTTGGAAGCAGCTAAACATATAGGTTGTGATTAATTCATAGTGCAATGCTGGGATTAAGGGTATGTGTTCTACATGCTTCCACAGTAGCCTGCATATATTATAAGGGAGGAAAAGAGTCCTACTCCTCCCCTTTCTGTTGTTGCTGCTTTTGCTGTCTTCCAATGTCATGAACTGTTGTCCTGCATTGGAGCTATCTGATTATAGACTAAAATCCCTAGAAACTGTAAACTAAGTAAATCTCTCCTTTAAATTTGGATGTCAAGTACGTTATCTCAGCAAGATAAAAGTAATTAAAATGGAGTGCAAGACCCATGAGGTGAGACCTCCGACCCGCCACCAGTACAGCCCACCATCATCAGCCACTGCCAGGCCCACCAGCAAGTGCCAGGCCCACCAGGTGAGACCTCCAGCCCGCCGCCAGCACAGCCTACCATCATCAGCCAGCGCCAGGTCCACCAGTGCCAGGCCCACCAGATGAGACCTCTGGCCCACCGCCAGTGCAGCCCACCATCATCAGCCAGCGCCAGACCCACCAGCCAGTGCCAGGCCCACCAGGTAAGACTTCCAGCCTGCCGCCAGCAGAGCCTACCTTCATCAGCCAGCGTCAGGTCTGCCAGCGCCAGGCCCGCCAGGTGAGACCTCCGGCCCACCACCAGCACAGGCTACCATCATTAGCCAGTTCCAGGCCCACCAATGAGTGCCAGGCCCACCTGCAACACAGCCTACCACCATCACCCAACACCAGGCCCGCCAGGTGAGACCTGAGACCTCTGGGCCACCGCCAGCACAGCCCTCCAGCATCAGCAAGTGCCAGGCCCACCAGGTGAGACCTCTGGCCCACTGCCAGCACAACCTACCATCATCAGCCAGCGCCTGGCCCACCAGCCAATGCCAGGCCCTCCAGGTGAGACCTCTGGCCCACCACCAGTGCAGCCTAATGTCATCAGCCAGCACCAGGCCCACCAGCCAGTGCCAGGCCTGCCAGGTGAGACCTCTGGTCCACTGTCAGTGCAGCCTACCATCATCAGCCAGTGCCAGGCCCACCATCCAGTGCCAGGCCTGTCAGGTGAGACCTCCAGCCTGCTGCCAGTGCAGCCTGCCATTATCAGCCAGCATGGACCCACCAGCCATTGCCAGGCCCGCCAGGAGAGACCTCCGGCCCACCGCCAGTGCAGCCTACCATCATCATTCATTCACAGGCCTGCCAGGTGAGACATCCAGCCCACAGCCAGTGCAGTCTATCACCCAGTTCCAGGCCTGCCAGGTGAGTGAGACCCGCCTCCACCGACCTACGAGCAGCTCAGCCAACCCAACAGTCTGAACTGAATGAACAACCCGCGAGCACACAGTCCTGCACCAAAGATCACAGATACTCCGAATGATACACACAAGGAGTAAAATGCAATCTCAGGTCCCAAGCCCACCTGAAACAAATACAGGAGACACTACCATTCAAGCAAATGGGAATCCTGCAGCCGAAATCTCTGAATTCGTAGTATGTGAAGTAAACAAACAAATGCAGAAACATATATAGGAACTCATATTGGAGGTAAGGTCTGAAGTTAAAAAAGAAATCTTTGAATTACTAGAGATTGAGGTTAAAAAACAACTGCAGAAAAGCATAGAGGGAATCAGATCAGAAATAATCTCTGAACTTGAAGAGTAATTTCTAAATTAATAGCGTCTGAGGTAGAACAACTGCAGAAAGGTAGAGAGGAAATGAGAGCAGAAATAACCTTTGAAATAGGAAAAGAAAGGATAACTATAATGAAAGACTTAATACATGCATCTAAGAAGACATTGATAGAAAATTAGAGATTAGAAAAATGATGAAATCTATGAATGAGCAATATAGGAAAGAAATAGACCACATGAAACAGGTTCAAGGAGATATACAGAAAAATAAAATCTCAATCACAAGCTGGAAAAACTGTATGAATGAAAGTGAAGATAGGATTTCAGATCTTGAAGACAAAGTCACAGCTAGCAAAAAGATAGGAAAGGATCTCTTAAAAACAGTCACGATGCAGGAAAGATGATGCAAAAATGAACAACGTGAGATTAATAGGAGTCAGTGTAAAAGAAGTAGTCAATACAAATGATATAAAAAGAATATGGGCAGAAGTATTAGCAGAAAACTTCCCAAAGATGAGACAACAATCAGACATGTAGTAACTGGCATACAAAACTTCAAATAACGTCAATCAACTGAAAACACACCCAAACATATAATAGTCAAAATCCCAGAAATCCAGCAAAAGAATAATATACTGAAAGCTGCTAGAGAAAAGAAACAGATTACATTAAGAGCAAAACTCATCAGAATAACAACATATTTCTCTTCACAAACCATGAAGTCAAGAAGAGCATGGAGCAGAGTGCTTCAAGTCCTTCAGGAAAAAATATTCCAGCCCAGACTGCTATACCCCACAAAAGTCTCTTTCAAATATGAGGGAGAAATGAAATACTTCCATGACAAGTAACAACTGAAGAATTTCATGATGTCAAAGCCAACCCTGCACAGACTACTTAAAAATACTTTTGAGGGAGACCAAAATGACATGATCGATACAACTGAGTCCAGAAGAACCCAACAAATAAGGCAAGTAATTAAACAGGAGATAAAGGAGTAAATAGTAGTAAGTAAAAGACATGTCAATCATAAGTCAATACATTTCAATTATAACTATCAATGTAAATGGACTTAATTCTCCTATTAAAAGAAATTGGCTGGCAGAGTGGATGAGGAAGCAAAATCCAACAATGTGCTGTATACAAGAAACACACTTAATTCATAAAGAAACTCCAAAGCTAAAAGTTAAAGGATGGAAAACAATACTTTATGACCCAGCACCTAAAAAAGAACAGGGGTAGCAATCCTTTTTGCAGAGTCTAACCTTCAAACCAAGGCTGATCAGATGCAATAAAGAAGGCCACTACATACTGGTTAGAGGACAAATTCGGAATGAAGAGGTAGCACTCATAAATATGTATGCACCCAACACGGAAGCACCAAGTTATACAAGACAAATCTTAATGGGCATGAAAAATCTAATATCCAATACCACAATCTTAACAGAAGACTTTAATATTCCTTTATCCCAGAAAGATAGGTGAACCAGATAAAAAATTGGCAAATAAACAGCAGAAATGAACCAGATCTTGGAACAACTGGACTTGGTGGACATACACATAGTGTTCCACCCAACTGCTTCTGAACACATTTTTTTCAGCTGCCCATGGGACGTTTTCCAAAACTGACTACATACTAGTGCACAGGTCATACTTAAGCATATGCAAGAAAAAAGAAATTACACTATGTGTATTATCTGACCCATAATGCAATGAAACTAGAAATCAATAACAAAACAAATCATTAAAACCCCAGAAATACATGGAAATTAAATAACACACTTCTCAGCAAACAGATGAAATTAAACAAGAAATTAAACGATATTTACAGTTTAACAAAAATTCAAGCACAACCAACTGGAACTTATGGGATATGAAAAAAACACTTCTTAGAGGGAAATTTATAGCCCTGAACTCACACACTAACAAAACAGAATGAGAACAAATACATACTCTTTTGCAGCACCTAAACCGACTAGAAGAGTAAGAGCAAAAAAACCTCACAAAGCCCAAAGAATGGAGGAAATTATAAAGATTAGAGCCAAAATTAACTCAATCAAGACAAAGAAAACAATACAAAGAATTACTGAATCAAAAAGCTGGTTCTGAATAAAATTAATAAGCCCCTAGCTAACCTCATCAAAAAGAGGAAAGAAAGGACTCAAATTCAAGCAATAAGGAATGAAAACGGTGAAATTACTACACGCCCAGAAGAGATTCAAAGGATCATTAAAAGCTACTTGGAGAATCTTTACTCTCATAGAATTGAAGACACAGATGAAATTGACAGATTTCTAGAAAGGTACAAACTATCAAAACTGAATCAAGAAGATATAGGAACTCTCAATAACCCAGTAACAGTCAATGAAAACCAAAATATAATAAAAAGTCTACTGGCAAAGAAAGGTCCAGGTCCTGATGGATTTGCAGCTGAATTCTACAAGAAATTTACAGAAGATATAATCCCAATACTCCTCAAACTCTTCAATGAAATTGAAAAGGAAACAGTCCTTCCAAAATCGTTCCTAGAGGCAAGTGTTACATTGATTCCAGAACCAGAGAGAGATGCAACTAAAAAAGAGAACTACAGGCCAATTTCTCTCATGAACATAGATGCAAAAATCCTCAATAAAATCCTCACCATTAGAATACAACAAATCATCAAGAAGATTGTACACCACGACCAGGTGGGATTCATCCCAGTTATGCAAGGATGGTTCAATATATGCAAATCTGTAAGTATAATACACTATATTAATGGAGCGAAGGCCAAAAACCACATGATCATCTCAATTGATGTAGAAAAGGCTTTTCACAAAGTCCAAAACTCATTCTTGTTTTTTTTTAAAATTTTTTATTTCTTATATACATATTTTATATACACATGTATAGAACTTATAGTACATTTGCAGTAAATAATGATTACATTCATCACAAGGCATTCCTTTTTTTTTACCTTAAGATTATATAGTATGTAATTTTGATAATATTAAATGACAAAACATCTTTATATAATAAAAATAGATATCAGGTTACATAAGTAATAGACATGTATAGGACTGTGAAATTCAGTTTCTCTTTTTACAGAAAAGCAAATAATTTTAACCACAGACATTCTTATATGAGTCTAAGCTTTCTTCGATTCAATCCAACCATAACAGGACCAAGCTTTATGGTATTGAAGTGCACTGAGTGCACA
>PVKN010025585.1:0-14062 GCA_004027915.1 Capromys pilorides
GAGGGAGGGAGGGAGGGTGGAAGACAGGTAGCTTTCTGAGGGAAAATTTAGCTTACAAATACACTGTGACCATCGCCTCTGCTCTAAGCATCTGTTTCACGGTTACATTGAGGGGGTCTTGTTTGTTGGTCTGCTTAATCATCGCATGTCAAAGGAAGCAACACAAAACAAACAGGGTCTTCGCTTTCATGCTTGCTTTTTCTGTCTTTCTCTGATTCCACAAAATCCATGGCTCTCATTTGAACATATTAAATAGAATGGAGAAAGGCACATTGGTCAGAACTAATTCTTGTTTTTATAGAAGAGACTGGTAAGCATCAAAAGCCAGAGAATATTTTAAGGACCTAAACAGAAGTTTAAATTTAATTTACTAGGGTTCTAGAGTTAATTTTGCACCAGATTAAGATATTATATGTATCGAATTATACTATTCAGATGAGCATTCGAAACTTCACTGACTCTGTTAAATGCCACAGGCAAACAAAGGCAGCTACTGTCCTCTCCTAAGAGGCACCAAAGGAAGCGTACATCAGTTTTTAAGGACAGCAGCCTACGACAACAAAACATGTAGAAGCAGAGACCGAGGACATAAACCTTCCGAGCCTGAATCGCATTAGACCATGCACAGCTTGAAGTCTGGACTCAACATAGTTCATGCCCCAGAAGGTGCACAAAAGCCCAGGAACACCTAGCACTGAGCACCTCCGCCAGTGGAAACACCTAGCACTGAGCACCTCCGCCAGTGGGAACAGAGGAGCCGCGATACCATGGGAGCCTGAGGATGGCACGCATTGCATATCACACCTGGGGCCGAGAGAACTCTGGATCAGTTATGCCACTTGGTTTGCATAAATACACCAAGGTTAATTGCCTTCCATTGTCGCTTCATGGTTATGTAAAATGTTAACATGGCGACGTTCTTTACAGGCTGTAGGAGAGCACTGAAGTCCTTTTAAAATTCTAAAACTGCCTCCGATATATTATAAAAGGCAAAGTTGGGAGTGATATCTTTTCCAGCTTCTTTTTTTTTTTTTTTTTTTAAATTTTTTTATTTATTTGTTTGCTTGTTGTGTTTGTTTATTTTATTTATTTCGTGGCTGGCTCAGCCTGCCCTGGTGGTGGGGCTGGCGCAGCATGTGGTGCCGGGGATCGAACCGCAGTCCCTGCAGTTGCCTGAGCTTTCCTAAGCAGGCGCTTTAGACCACTGAACCATCTCGCCGGCCCCATCTTTTCCAGCTTCTTTCCAAAATACACAAGTTCTCCACAGCCCCTGCTGTTCACCCAGTGGCTCACTTAGTCCCTGCGTCCAACACCAGGCTCCTGACCTAAGCCTGGGCCTCCAGGTGGCCACAGAAGCACAGATCCTGGTCCAAGGCCCCAAAGAGCTCACAAGCTGGCTAAAGAGAAACAGCGGGTGGATACGTGAAACCAGGCGATCTCCTAGTTGCCATTACGAGATGTTACTTTAACAAATACTTTTTTACACTTAAATATCCCTGCACACAGGTTGCATTCTCCACTATGCCTCAGTATACAACTGGCTTCGCCTCTTCTTAGCTGTAGAAAATAAGAGCAGTGCATCTTCCCTGGGGGAAGGTTTAGCTCCTATGAAAAATGGCCATGAAAAGCTGAGGTGTTCAACCCTGACCCACAAGCCCTGGGAGCACAGGGAGGGGGTGTCTGAGGAGGTGGGACAGGGCTGGCACCTCTTCAGCGCCAGATGCAGAAGGGGAAGCCTTGTCCCAACTCCCCCTCAGTCTGCCCTCCTCCCTCCCTGCTCAGAGGGCCTAATTATGACCTCTGCTCCCCTCAATGACCTATTCTGCCTGTGCTGCTCTCTTGCAACCCTCCTGCCTCAGCCTTCCAAGTGGTTGGAATTACTGTAGTGCTCCACCTTGCCCTGTTTACGCAGTTTTGATAAAAGTACCCACGTGGAATGCTTACCACAATCAGGCTAATGAACGTATCCATCCACCACGTCATCCCTTCTGGGGGCGAGAATGCTTGAGACCCCCTCCCCCCAGGAGACTTCAGACACAGGAGACAGTGTTGGGACGCATGGACTTGGGGCTGTGTGTCGGGTCTCTGGCGTTCGTTCTCCTTACAACTGAAGGTGTTGATCAAGGTATGACTTACACAGAAAGCTCACGGCACGGATCCCAGGTGAAAGGCCTCTCATGGGTCCTCACTGCCTTAAGGGTAAACTGCAAACCCTAAGGAAACCAAGCTGACAAGGACAATGACCAGCAAGTGCTGTCTTAGGAACTCCCTGACACTGCCAAGCCCGTAGCCCGGCCCCTCACAGTGCCCGCCTAGCACCACGCTGGCTCTCGCGCTGCAGGAGAGGTTTCCATGGGCGACCCCCCCCCCCGCCCCCCCGCCCTGGGTCCAACCCTGGGTACAACCATGGCCAATCCCAGGGACTCCTAAACCTCCCTGATGGCAGGGAGCCCAGCCCAACCCGGAGCCCCTCCTTCGGGCCTGGGGTGACAGCTCCGGGCCCATGGTCACCCAGGCCGGGTCTGTGCCCACTTCCCATCCATGGCTTACAAGGGAGAGGGGGGTGTCATTCCCCAAAACATGCTTTACGTGTGCGTTTACCTTTTTAGCTTGGGATGCCAAAGACTCACATACTCCAGAAAACAAAGCCACGTCCTGGATCACGGTGACCTGCAGCTGCTGGCTGGAGAGAGGGGAGCATGATGACCTTGTGTCGAGACACTGGGATGTGGGACTTTAAAAACTAATACCAGTTACCATTATTTAACCAACAATATATAATCAGAGGACGCTCTTAAAATAATCTCAGTCTCAATTTGGAATTAAAAATTACACTGATTAGAATGACAAATACATATAATGTGGCTTATAGCCTGGGGACCTCAGTAAATCTAAAGAACTCTGAATATATTCTGCTCTTTAGCTAGTAATAATTATGTCCTTATCGATTCATTAATTGGAGCAAATGCACCGCACTGATTTGCAGTGCCAGTAGGAGAAGAAATTGGGTAGGGGAGGCGTCTACAGAGAAACTGTTCTCTCTGCTTTTTTTTTTTTTTTTTTTTTTTTCCTGTAAATCTAAAGCTATTTTCGAAGGAAAGTTTATTCTAGGCAGAGGCTTCAGCTCTGCTAGAATTATAAATTCGAAAGCTGCATAGGCATCGTACGCCTAGAGTTCACGGTGTGATACTGCACACCTCAAACTCTGTCAGAAGTCGGGCGCCAAGCACTGGCCCTCTGTGCACGTGCACATGCGGGGGCGATCCGGGATGCAGATGCACCTCCGCCACCTTCCTGGAGTGGACGGCGACCAAGGTGCTGGCGCAGATCAAGCTCCCGGAGCTACAGACATCAAATATGTGCACCTCCCTCCTTACCAGTTATATCCAGTAAGGCTGTCTTTTAAAAAAATAAACTAAGCACCCTAAAAAAATTAAATGGATTGGAGGGCTAGGGTCCATGGCGGGAAGGGGCCACACCCCTTGTGCTGTTGTTATGGTTTGTATCTGGTTGTGCTCCCAAAGACTCATGTAAATCATGAGGCTGTCAAGCGCACAGCTGGAGGGGTGGGGCCATAGGACCAGGGCGGGGCTTGAGGGGCGTGGCCAAGAGAGGCGCAAACCCTTAAGCTGACAGAACGCGCTGTCTTGATGAAATGCCTGTTCATAAGACTCCCTCCTGCTCAGTAGTGAGTGTTTAGAGGCAGACAAGGGTTGCAACTCTAGAATCTAGGGCAGAGCATGAGTACCACACACCCTTGTGTGGGTGAGGGTTCAGAGACTTGGGTTTGAGATGTTGCTAGATGCGTCCAGTTCCACAGTGCATCCACTGCTCAAATCAGTGGATGGAATTAACATAAACCAGCAGGTGGGGTCCTGCCTGTGACAGCCAGCTTGGTCCTCTGCCTTCCTATTCTTTATTTTCCTACTTAGATGGCCGATTTGGGATGGTGCAAGTGAAGGGTCACCAGACAACAGCTCCAAGGTGAGAAAGTAGAGCCATAAAGCTGCTGCAGGTGGCAAGAGGGTGCTACCCTCCCTGACCCATGAAAACAACTACGAGCCCGGTTCACGTGGCCCAGTGTCAACGGGCTACCCCAAGAGGTAACGCCAGGGGCGCAGAAACAGCAGCACAAATATGAGTTCTCAAAGATGCCATGTTGCCAGGGAGATGGCTCAGCTCAGCTGTATAGCACCTGCCTGGCAAGCTTGACGTCCTGAGTTCGATTCCTGCTGGAAAAAAAAAGATGCCATGCTTCGGGCAGGTGAAATGTTTAATAGAAGTTGCTTTGAATGTAGCGCTCTAAAACATCAGAGCTTCAAAACGATGTTATCAGAAGTAATTCAAAATGAAGACCAAGCAGAGTTGTTTCTTCCTGTTCTGAGACAGAAAGCTGAAACGCTGTTGTAAGGATGGTCACCCAGCCAGTTCCATCTGGGGCTTTTTGTGGCTTCTCCTCACTGGGGTGTCGGTGGGCACTACTGCACCCCACTGCAGCTACTCTTTTAAATATCTTTCACAATAATTAATGCATTGCATATTGTTGTCTTCGTCGTAGTTGTTCAGAGTACAGGATGCAGATGTGATCTCTTGTCTAGACATCCTAGGTATAGATCTTTCTTTTCATTGCATAGTTGTATATGCAAAAGGCTCAAGTCAACAGCTCACTTTTTTTCTGTATTTAGGGCAGGGTCTACAGCATCTACAGGGTCTCACTACATAGATCAGACTCGTCATGACTCTCCTGTTTTCAGCCTCCCAGAGTGCTGGGATTACAGGTTTGCGCCGACACCCAGTCTCGATCACCCCTCAGCGCACCCTGGCGGGCAGGGCCGGCACAGCGCGTGGGGGATCGAACCCGGGCCTCTGCGCTCTGCCTAAGCAAGTGTTTTAGTCTGCTGAGCTGTCAGGCCAGCCCTACTTTTTAAAAGTACAACAAATGGAAAATTTCCACACAAGTATGTGGAAGACAAGGGTAATAAACCAACACAAACAACTGCGGACGGGAGGGAAGACAGGCACAGCCAAGCCGGAGCAGCGTCTGTCATCCGGACATCAAGGAGTGGACAACCCGCTAGGAAAGAAACTTGCGCTTCAGGCTGAGGGGAGCCAGCAGGCCGGCCTCGGGGTCCTGCCATGCCCAGCACGTGCAAGCTGCTGGGCCTGTCGGGCAGCAGCGCCCTCCCGCCCTCCCTCCCAGGGCAGCCCGCACGCCGCTCCTCCTGGGCACCTGCAGCTCAGGACCACGCAGACAATCCAGGATCTCCTTTTCCTTAGCACCGAAGGAGAGCTGAAATACAAACAACTGCACACGCCGCGCACACACAGCCTTGAGTTTGCACACGCCGGCTCCGCTTCGCCAGACCAAGCTGCGCAGCACGCACTCTGCCGGCCATGGTGCCCCCGTGCTCCTGCTGGGCCTGCGGTGTTTGGGTGCTGCCGGAACGCTCAGTGCATAACCACGCTTTCTGCACGCCTCACACATCCCGCGTAACCAGGAAAACACACACACACACACACACACACACACACACACACACACACACACACACACACCACTCTCTGGCCGGCCTCTCCCACTCTCCCCGCCCACCGCCGATGACCACCATTTATTCTCCGCTCCTCCGCTTTCACACTCCAATTCCCCAGGTAAGTACAGTCTGGGAGCAGGTTTTTGCTGCGCCTGGGTATTTAATTTAGCAGACCGCCCTCCGGGTTCATCACGCGGCTCCCAAGGCCTGAATTTCCGCCTTGGTCCCGGCTGAATAATAGTCTATAGAGGGCGCATGCGCCCCGCTTTAACCACGCCTCCTCGAGCCGCGTCCTCAGCGATTGCTATGGCCGACAGCGCTGCGTGGGGCGTGGACGGCACTGCCTCTTCCGCAGACTGGTCTCTTCCTCTGGAGAGACGCAGCCGCAGGTGTGCGGCTCCATATGGCGGTTCAGTTTCTAATTCTTCGAGGCTTGTCCCCACCGGTCCCTGCTCTGGCTGCTGCACTCCACAATCGCAGATCCTTTGTGAGTGACGCCCCGTGGAAACGGAGCAAGGGCTGGGCTGGCTCCCACCCTCCCGTTTCCAGCAACTGTGGCTGAATTGGGAATGGATTTGAGACCTTGGGGCTCCAGCAGGGGGAGGGGGAGGGGGAGCGGGAGGAGGGGCAAATGGACCCCGGAGAAGCCAATGGTGCTGCCAGACACACACATCATGCAGGAGACATCTGGATGGAGGAATCCAGAGACGATGTCTGTCGGTTTGCAAGCAAGGGTTTGCCCACTATTTATTTCCCCGATGGCATAATTCTAAAACTATGAAATAGTCATCAGAAACCACAACAGCCCCCTCTCCCATCACCTGCTTACCGCCCCGGCTGGGCCACCCTGCCCCACTGTGCACCCACGATGCCTGCGGCCCGGACCTGAGCCCTGCGGGCTACTTGGCCTCCGTGAGTGGTGTCCCCTCTGCAGACGGCGCCCGGCAAAGCCTAGAAGGAGCTGAGACAGGAAGCCCGGCCCGGGCTCTGCACACCTGCACAGGGGCAGTCAGGCGGCAGCCGGGCTCGACGGAAGCTCCTAAGAGAGGACCTGCGAGCCAAACAGAGGGACCAAGGGCCGGGGCCGTGACAGAAGAGTCTGTCTGGCAATGGGACACACACAGCCAAAACCAAGGGATGGGGCCGGGGAGACAGCTCAGCGGTCTAAGCACCTGCCTGGCAAGCGCAAGGACCTGAGTTTGATCCCCAGTACCGCATGCTATGCTGGCCCTGAAACCCTGGGCACAGTCTGGGCCCCAAAACCAGGCATGGTGGTGCATACCTATAATCCCAGCACTGGTGAGGCTGAGACAGGAGGATCACTATGAGTCTGAACTGCATAGCAAGACTCTATACCTAATAAATAAATAAATAATTTAAAACGGGGGGAAAAAAACCCAAAGAATGGAGTACAAATGAAAGACTTACTGATCAAGCCATGGATCCCACTGGCGTTGCAGCCTGGTCTTGCCCTATGTGCTTTAACGGCTTAGAACGTGCCTGGGTGTGTGGTTCACACAGTCTCCCGCAAAGGTGCGCAGCCAAGGGAAGAGATTTCCTAAGCTCAGGTCCGTGTGTCACAATGCTTAAACCTGATGCTGTGTGGAGCAGCTTCTCTCCACTGAAAAGAGGAGGAAAGAAGGGGGGGGGGCTCAGAGCAGAACAGGGAAGGTGTGAGCGGACGGTGAATAGCTCTCGCTGCGCCCAAGTGGAGTTACCTGCGGAGTGAAGCCACCTGCTAAGTTTACCGCCCTCTCCCACAGGTGGTTCCTCATTAAACAAGCACTTAAATCTCACCATTTTGAAAGAAAGTAATTTAAGTAATTTGAGTGAGATGGTGGATTGCACAGACCAGTGGTCTTTGATAAACAAGCCCATCCTAAACTGAACCACTAAAAAACCACTTCTAGAACACTTAATACTGGATTAGATTACACAGCTCAAACCTCATTTGAGGTCCCGGGGAGGCCAGCTTTGCCGTCCCCACGTGTCCCGAACCAACAACCGTGGCTCCCCCAACCTCCAACAGCTGGACCTGCTGAGGGCGGGGAGGTCCAGCTGAGGGGCATCAGGGCCACAGATCTCACTTGTCCTGGGAAACGTCCAGCTGCTTCAGGGCAGCAGGATACGCAGTAAGAGAGGAAAAGCACAACGGCTCAACCCAAAGCTTGAGATCATCCACCTCCATGGAGGAAAACCCAGTCACGGAAATGCAGAAGGATCTACTAACGCTGAAGTATTGTCTCCTGCTGACCCCACAGGAAAGAGCAGAGCAGGCGGGGAAGACGCAAAGACGCAGGTTTTAGATCTGAAATGCTGACGCGTTCCTGGCTTTTGGAAAGGCCAATATTCAGAAATATGGGTCAGGGGAAGCGCTGGAAGAAGCCCGGCCCGATACAAAGGATGTTCAGCTCTGTCTGTGGCTCTTCTCCCGTTGTTGGGACAAATACCCGACACCCAATATGAAGGAAGAAATGGTTCATTTAGCTTACGCTTGCTGGAGGTTTCAGTCCCTCCTCAGCTGGCTCCAAGGCAGAGCGGCTCGTGGCACAAGGCAGCCTTTCATGGCAGTGACAAAGAGCTGACAGCAAAGGGGAGCGCAGCAGCAGCAACAGTGGCAACAGGGAGCAAGGCTGTCTCTCTGTCTCGCTTATGTTGCATTCAGGCTCTCTGCCCCAGGGTGGGTGTAGCACTAACACTCATAATCCCAAAACTACTCAGACCCATAATCCCAGCAGTACTCAGACCCATAATCCGAGCCTGGGATCATGAATTAATCAAATTGTTGAAGCGCACCTCAATGACTGCGTGAGGCTGTGTGGGGTTGGTGGGGACAAATACCCACAAACCTTTACATGCTGAAAACAAAGTAAGTGCCATCCTCAAAAGCCCGTTCTGAATGTCCACCAAACGTTTTCCACAAAAGGGTTACAAATATAGGGTGGCCTAGTCACTAAGGTCAGAAACATGGAAATTCCTCAAAAAGTTAAAAGTAGATGTACCATGTGATCCAGCAATTCCATTTCTGTGTAGATATACACCTTGCATATCACTCCTATATATGTGTATGTATACAAACATATACATAATTACATGTATATGTAATTACATGTATATGTATACATAATTACATGTATATGTATACATAATTATATGTGTATATGTATATATGTATATTTCACCCAGAAAATGCATGCATCAGGAAATGCAGATGTGTATAAATATGTTAATCCTAGACTTTTTGAGACATTGCGAGATTAATCCCAGTCACCTTGGGCCTCCACAATGACAAGAGCTGCTCCAGGTGACGGCCACTGGCACCCAGACACTATTAGTATGGCCAAGTACTCTTAGAGCCGTGGCCACGGAGCTTGCCCACAGGCATTCTCAGTCTCTCCTCTAAGGGTCAGCAGTGTGCTGGGTTTTCCACACTGTGGCATCTGCTGCCCTTTCTCACACAAGGGTGGTATCATCTGTTGGGAAAAATTTTTTAAAACCATAGTACTTTTCTTTTCCCGAAACGTGCATACATTTCTTGGTGGGCTCTATCTAGACAGATATATAGACAAAGAATAATAGCCAAATCCATTCCAAGGTGGCCCGAGAATGTAGGGATGGACTGCTCTTTGGAAATACTAAAGCAAGAACTCAGGGATCTGAAATTCCCAAAGGGACAGTCAAGGCAGGGACAAGAGTCCAGGTGGATCAGGGCCCACACTCCCTGAAGACGACCGCCTAACTATCTATCCCTATAATGGCCCTGTCTCAGCTACTTTTCTCATTACTGAGACAAAAAAAACTGACACCCAGGACCAACAAGATGGCTCAGCAGTCTAAGGCGCCTGCTTAGGCAAGCTTAGGCAACCGCAGAGACTGCGGTTCAATCCCCGGTACCACATGTGGGCAGGCTGAGCCATAACTAAATAAATTAAATAAATAAAGTTTTAAAAATACCCAACACCCATAAGGGAGAGGAGCTGGGGACATAGCTCCGCGTCACAAGTGCCTACCCAGCAAGTGCAAGGTTGTGAGTTCAAACCCCGGTCCCACCAAAAAAAAAAAAAAAACTTAGTTAAAGGGAGAAAGCCTTGTTTGCCTCCCAGTCTGCAGAGGTTTCAGTTTACGTTCGGCTGGCCTCGAGGCAGGGTGACACGGCAAAGGAGCAGCACCAAGGAGACATCGTCCATGGTAGGCGAGCCACAGCCAGCGAAGCCCAAGCCGCAGCAGCATGCTTTCTGTCCTCTCTGTCACGTGCTGCTGTCTACAGACCTGTCGCCTGCTGTCATCCCTACCTGGGGCAAGGATCTCTCCACACTCACACCCTGTCCAGCCACCTTCCAGACTCCCCTCGTATGAGGAGGCCACCTAGACACCACCCTTTGACCTGCCTCCCAGGCACAATGCCTCCTTGGTGGTGAGGGGACACAGCTACTAAAAAGGGGATCCGTGGGGTGCTCAGGCAGTAGGTAGGGCTGAAGGCAGCGATCACACGCACCCCCGGTGGCTGGTTCAGGATATTTGCAGCTCCGAGTTCCATGGAAGTAATGTTTGGGCCAGGTTGAGGTTGGTCTCAGTTTGGTAGATTCTTTAAAAGAGATACCCCAAGGGCTGGCAAGATAGGTCAGCAGATTAGGCAACTGCTTAGGTGAGTGTGAGGACCAGGGTTCCATCCCTGACACCACATGTCACACTGGCCCCACCCCCAGCCATGCTAAGCTGGCCACAGAGACCAAATGTGGTGGCTCATGCCTGTAATCCCAGTGCTGGGGAGGCTGAGAACAGGAGGATCACTAGGAGTCTGAGCTGTGCAGTGAGACCCTGTACCAAATACATTAAAAATAATAATAATAATAATAATAATAAGTAAAAGAGATAGTCAAATTCAAATTTCTAATGAGAGGTTTTTGGGGTTCTAAATGTGATTATTGCAAGGACGCTGAATAACAGAAGGCTGCTTGCTAATAGGGACCCTCCAGGGTCCAACATGGGGGAGGGGAGCTGCGCTTCCGCCCTAAGGCAGCCCCGACATCAAGGACAGTCGCCCTGCGCTGTAACCGCTTCTGGTCCTTGGCCATTCTAGCCTGAGTGTGCCCTGTCTTGTCTGTAACTGTGTCCTCTGGCTGCTGTCACAGCGCTCCCCACGCAAGTGACATGGAACAATAAAACTATCTTCCCTCATGCAATGGAGGTCACGCAGCCGAAGCTGGCGGGAAGCAGGGCCACGCTCTTTCTGGAACTTGCAAGCGGCTTTGTCTTAGTGTTCTCCCACTTTCGGGACCTGGTAACCACCTAAAGTTCTTTCCTATGCAGATATCTAGCTCCAGTGTTATGGTTTGTATGTAGTTGTCCCCCAAAAGCCTCATGTAAATCATGGGGCTGTCAAGTGCACCACTGGAGGGGCGGGGCCAAAGGACGGGGTGGGGCTTGAGGGGCCAAGAGAGATGCGAACCCTTAAACGGTCAGCACTGCGCTGTCAGAGGGCCCCCCCAGCAGGTGGCGGTCTCTCAGAGGTGTGGAGCAGATCCTCCTGGACACGGCAGCACCCCAGCCCCTCGTCCAGTCCCTGTAAAGCGGGGGCAGCATCTTGAAACCTCCAGGAACTGTGAGCTAAATAAACCTTTCCTCCCCTAAGCTTGTGTGTCCAGTATTTGTCTCAGCAACCACAGAACAGTAACTAAGACATCCAGTCGCTGGCCTTGTCACCTCGCAAGGCTCTGTGTGTCGCTGTCCTCACCTGGCCATCTGCTTGTAAGGACACCAGTCACACTGCATGGCCTTAAACAACTGCATCCGCAAAGGCCCGGACTCCAAAGTTTCCATTCAGGATGTTAGGGGTAGGCTGTCCACGTATCTTTCAGGTAAGGATACAGTGCAATCCGTAGACGTCTCCTCTCTGGCCTCCCGGGATGTGTCCTTTCACCACCGCATGGCACCCCCAGGTCCCCCCAACATGCCAAGCCACTCCATCAGCAGACATTTTGTCTAGATCACCTGTGACTGAGAGGTGTGTACGGCTCTTCTAGGGCAGGACTTCTCCTCATTCGTGGCGTGGGAACCTCAGACACGAGCCACCCACCAAGAGGCAGGGACACGGGCTTGTGGCCCCCAGTGGTGCCTCCATCCTCAGAAGCCTTGTCCATCTCTGCGTAGAGAGGAGTAGCAGCAGGAAGGATGCTGGAGGTGCCACCTGGGAGGTGGCACGTGTCGTTTCTGCCCAGGTCCCGTGCGCAGCGCACAGCCTTGTGGTGCCAGTGCGTGGCCAGAGAGGAAAGCAGGGCACCCAGGAGAAGAGGGGGAGACAGACGGTGGTAGCCACCAACCCACGCTGTGCACGGGCGCCCTCCCCTGCTCCCCGCCAGAGCCCAGTGGGATGTGCCAGCCCTGGGATGACGTCAGAGCCACAGGACGAAGGCATCCGGGTCTCCAAGCAGCTGCCCCCTGCCCACCCCACTGCTACCACCTGATGGGCTCTGACTTCAGCGCGAACCAAGTTCCTCTCCATGAATTTTTTGTTGGCTCCAGCACAGGGGCTTAGGGGCTGCTTGTTGCTGAAGCCGATGCTACCTCAAGGGAAGCTTCGGTGACAGATACACAGCCCCACAGCAGCAGCATGGCGTCCACGCCGAACTCAGCTCCCAACTGGAGAGAAAAGAAAAGGCCTGGGCATCGTTTAGAAGATAATGTGATTATCTCCAACTTCAAGTCATTAAGGGATTTAAAAGATCCTGATGTCTCATCTTAACCATAACATCCTCTAATATCTAGAAGATTGTTGATACTAATAGGGTGACAATTATCAGACCAACCAGGGACAGAGATAATAAAGCAAAATACTAAACAGAGGTTCTAAATGGAATTTTTTTCACAAAATCCTTGTAAACCTTCAACCAAGATACACATCAAACTCATTTTATGACCATCCTTACTAACTATCAAAATGTTTGCCTACTGAAGCCCTTTCTTGTTAAAGAGAATCTTTTATTTTCTTCTTTATGGGCCATTTACTTTAATGTGTATTAAGCCAACAAAGGAAACATTGATCTGACATTTATTCTAATATCTGATTTAATATACATATGTATGAGTCTTGGATATATTTTTTTTTCTACAACTGCAAACCAACATGTCTCTCTCCTAGTTGCTGCAGGAAAGGTTTTTGAAATAGCTGTATAATCGATTCTTTCCTGAGAATGAAATTTTTAATTCAACTGTTCTCATTAATATTCTGCCATTAATCTCCTTCCCGGGGAAAATATATTGAAAGAAATACATTTCAACAACCAAAACAAATATATTGAAAGATTGAAACATTGGCTCCAGTCGCCTATGTAATTGATATTAACTTTGTCAGGCCGGCATCCAATCGAACCTAGACAACCGCTCTGTCTCAGTCTCCTCAGCCTCCTGCTCACTCGACCTGTGCTGAGGAAGGCAGCAGTGTGAGCCACCCTCCATCACTGTAAGCGTGTATGCTGTGGCAAGCACCCCCAAGACCCTCATGGGTGCAGAGGGGGAGCTCTGGGTGTGTGATGGGGCCGCAGAGTGCAGGCCTCATCATGGATCCATCCCGTTGGTGAGCACACGACTGAGCATGTCAGGCAGAGGCAGGGCCTGCTCAGAAGAGGCGGGCCCCTAGCGATGCCACCGGAAGGCTGTGTCCTTGTCCCTCGAGCCTGCCTGCTTTCTTGACTTCCTGGCTGCCTCCGTGCCTCTCCACCATGATGTTCCTGCTTGGGAGGCAGCCAGCCAGGGCCGATTCCCCAAAACCATGAGCCAAACCATAGCTCTCCTTTATCAAATCGTGGGCAGCTTGGACCTCCTGCGGCTAAGAAGTTTTTGCACCTCAAAAGAAATTACCAACAGAGTGAAAAGACAACCCACAAATTTCAAAAAGATTTTAACTAATAAGCATTCAGACAAAGGTCTTCTATCTAAATTTATAAAGAACTAAAAACCATTAGGGTCCCAAAATTCAATGACCCAATCCAGAAACAGGCATCTGAGATGAACACACACTTCTCAGAGAAAGAAATTCAGCAAGCCTATAAATAATAAATAAATGAAGAAGTGCTCCACATTGCTAGCTATCCATGAAATGCAAATTAAAACAACACTTAGATACCATCTCAGTCCAGAAAGAATGGCTGCCATAAAGAAATCAACCAACAACAAGTGTTGGAGAGGCTGTGGGGAAAAAGGAACCCTTCTCCACTGCTAGTGGGAATGCAGACTGGTGCAACCATTATGGAAAGCAGTGTGGAGGCTCCTTAAAAAACTAGAACTGGAAGGGGCTAGGAAGATAGCTCAGTAGAATAAGCACTTGCCTGGCAAGTGTAAGGGCTTGAGTTCAATCCCCAGTTCTGGAAAAAAAAAAATATCAAAAAGCTAGAACTGGAATCCCTTTCAATCCAGCTATCCCCCTACTGGGAATTTTCCCAGAAGAACTGAAAACTTCGTATCATAGTGATATCTGTGCACCTATGTTCATAGCAGCACAATTTGTGATAGCCAAATCTTGGAAACAACCAAAA
>PVKN010025586.1:0-14083 GCA_004027915.1 Capromys pilorides
TGCTTGCCAGGCAAGCACTTATTGTACTGAGCTATCTCCCCAGCCCTTGATTTCTTTGAGACAGGATGTCACTATAGTTCAGGACGGCTTTGAACTCACTTTGTAGCATAGACTAGCCTCAAGCTCACAGCAATCCTCCTGACTCAGCCTCTCAAGTGCTGGGATTATAGGTGTATTATACCACTTGAGCTGAATATCCCAAGTCTCTCACCCGAAAGAGAGGTGGGCAGTTACAGGACACAGATTAGGAAGCCTGCTATGAAGAGAGCTCAGGACCAAGATCTGAGTTTTTACCTTAGCTCTGCCACTTCCTAGCCATGTGATGCTGGCTGGGTCACTGACCTCTTGTGAATGGGGGTTGGGGGGTATGGTTAGTTGCTGATAGTCTGGGCTGCCTTGTCTGTGGATTAAATGGGATAATGTACATGCCCTGCAGTAGTTGCCCCACAAAGGAGTGCTTCCCCCAAACTTCCTCTTCAAAAGAGTTCATCAGATGAGGCAGCCAAACATCAAAAGTGGCCTCCTAGGGTGGGCCTACATTCTCAGGGTTCCTGAGTGCCAGCACAGAGATGTACTTTGGTAGAAGGCTGGTAGAGAGGGAGATGTGGTTGAAAGTAAATTGAACCCAGGCAGCTGGTGGGAGCTGGTGGAGCAGGCAGGACGCCTGGGTCCTGGGAGTTTCCATGTAGGGGAACTCCCAGGTGCAGGTGCAAGGGTGCCAAGTTGGCCCCACCCAATACCCTGCCCCCAGGGGTTGTGGGCATAGGGAGGAAAGTGGGTCAGAGCAGGGCTGGAGCTTAACCCCGTAGGTCCCATAACCTCTCAGCCAATTCTGAGGAGGCACAGCCAAAGAGGCCTGTTCCTTGCTCCTAGGGGCCACCGATTCTTCAGAAAGGAGAACCTGAGGGGTTGGGGTGTTGCTCAGGGGTAGGGTTCTTGCCTAGCATGTGCAAGGCCGTGGGCTCAACTCTCAGTGCTAGAAAAGAAAAAATAAAAAGAAGAGGAGAAAAGAAGAACATTAGAATTTTGGTGCCTGAGTAGGAGGATTAGAAAGCTCCCTAGTGGATAAAAGAGAAAATAGGGAACCCCTCTCCCCTCTCCCTGGAGGTTCTGTGCAAAATAGACAGCTATAGCTACCCGCATGCTGGCTGGCAGACACCGGGAGCACTCAGCTCACACACGCTCCGGGCAACTGTGGAGGCAGACACCCTAGCTCCTGGGAGTGGGACAGGTCTGGGCTGGATCCGTGGGAGGGGGAGGGTGCAGGGAGGAGAAGGCTTTCTGTCTGGGGAGGCTCCAGCTGGGTAAATGTAGGAATCTTCACCCTGGAGGGTTTGCCAACAAGGAGTCTTCATTTCTGTAGTATAATCTCAGGCCTAAGCCTGTAATTCTTACTCCCTCTCTGTGTGTTGGTTTCTGTTTTTGGAGCAGCAAATGAAGGAATGAACAGAATCATTGCAGGACAAAATCGCCACGAGCCTCAGGCTCTTGCTTTGGCCATGAGAGGGTGCTTGCTGTCAGAATCCAGGTGGAGCCCAGGTGTGCAGTGCTGGTCTTCTTTCTGGCTGGCTGAGAGCAAGGAGCGCTGCTCCGCGGCCTTTGCACACACTCTTTTGTTACTCTCCTCTTTACTCTCCTGCACTTTTCCCCAGAAGACTCCTGATCTCCCTGGCTGGGGCAGTGGTTTTTTCGGGGCATAATCCTATGCTCCATCCTCATAGCACCTTATGCCTCTCCATAGTGGTTATCCTAGTTGTCATCTGTGGACCCTTGAGGCCCCACCTAGGCAGAGTGCTTCCTGCATAGTGCATATTTAACACAAATCTGCTCAAGTAATGAATGGTGCATGTTCAGGAAAAGAATTTCTAGAGCTGTGTAAGCTAATCCTAATATCCTGTGTTCAAAAGCAAGGCTTTATTCTACCTGGAGATCTGGGTAAGGTTAGGGCTGGAAATACCTTCCACACACAAACTTTCTCACCAGGAGGACCAACAAGATGGAAAGCAGCAGAATGGGATTGGCACAAGGGATAGAACTGAGCAAGCAGTAGGAGAAGGGCTGGCACTGGCCTTGGCACAGAACAGGCCTGGAGGAAGGCGGGAGGGGGGGAGGGGCAAGGGGCGGACACGTGTTGTACAAAACATGTTTTCATCATGTTCTCCCTGGGTGCCCTGGTCTCCAAGCCCCCATGGCACTTCTGTGTCTTAATGATGTCCTTGGGGGCTGTAACATAGCTTCCCCCAGCCCCCACACACATCTGCCAGCCACCTCCAAGCATGGCATGGGACATCCAGTGGGAGCAGACTGGGCATGGGAAAATGACCTGCTCTGTGTGTGATGCTGGTGGAAAAGGGCAAAGGTGGAAATTAGGAGTGGGTAATAAGGCAAATCTAGGTGGGTGGGACAGACGCCATAGCCTTTCCTTCTCCTTGTGAAGTCATTTTTGCTCTTTGCTCTGTATTGAGGGGAGCTAAGGAAGCCTAGTCTTAGGGTTCCCACAGTATCATTTCTCTGACTTGTCAGGGTGACAGTACAGCAGCCATAGAGCAAAGCTTAGAAATAGTCAGCTCTGAGCAACTACTTTAAAGATAACATGAGGGCCAGGGAGATAGCTCAGGAGAACAAGTGCTTGCCTGGCAAGTGCAAGGACCTGAGTTCAATCCCCAATTACTTCCCCCCCCTCCAAAAAAAAGGCGAAGTGAGTTCAAAGCCAGCCTAAACTGCATAGTGAGCCCTTGTCTCAGAAAATAAATAAATAGGGGGGCTGGGGAGATAGCTCTGTGGCACGAGTGCCTGCCTGGCAAGTGCAAGGTTTTGAGTTCAAACCCTGGTCCTGCAAAAAACAAACAAACAAACAAATAATAAATAAGCCTAGAAATAGGCACAACCACGGTAAAAGAATGGAGAGCGTCCCATTTCACCCTTTGGCAATCCAAGTTATCTTCCCAAAACTTCCTCCTAGAATCCCTGGCTGGAAACCCAGCTCTACTGGAAGACTGGGGCTGGAGAGAGGAGAGAGGATTCTGAACTGTTCTCATCTGCTGCCTAATCTGCTCTGTTTGGCTTGACTGCCACACTGCTGCAGTCCACAGACCCCAGTCTTTGGGTCCTGGGGTGGGACAGTGGAGGAGGTGGGGTGGAGGTGGTGGCAACTCACAGGGAGGGGATTGCAGGAGGCAGACCTTCCTGGCTGCTGTCCTTTGTTGGCGATCAGAGGACCACCAGAAGGAGGAGCTACCTTACTCCAGACGGATGGACAAATGCCCATCAGAGACAAAGACAGAGACAGACGGACAGACAAACCGAGACAAAGAGGAAGGCAGCCAAATGGAATTCTAGACACTCGCTCTCCCAAGAGTTTTGCTCTCCGTTTTAGCTTCCCTATCCCCATCTGTTGCCATGGGCTCACAGTCTCAGAGCTCCAGTTTTTGGTCTCTGGGACCAGCCCATGGCCTCCTCTAAAGCGGAAATGAAGAGCTGAGAGAGGTGTATTACTGCCAGGAGTGTGTTCTGGGGTGGTGCCTGGGTCTGTGTCCGAATGCCCAGCCCGGGAGGGAATGGTGCCCTCGCCTGGTTCATGAGGACAGGAGTCTCATTCACTGTAAACCAAGTACAGATGTGCTGGAAGGAGGAGGGGGGATTAAGGCCACATTCCCAAACCACAGCTAGACTCGCTCTTCTTCCACCAGCCACCACCAGGGAAGGCCAGGAGGGGTTAACTTTGTAGTCTACTGGAGGGATCCCTGCATAGGCAGGATGCCATCCCACCCCAGCCTGGACACCAGGGTCCAACTCTCTGATGCTACCCCTCCCATATTGCTAGGAGTTGCTCCCAGGGTAACCAGCAAAGTCAACAGCCGCCAGGCCACCTGGGGACAAGGCCCTGGAGTACCTATTCCCAGCTCTTTCCAGGCTTGGAGTAAAAGAGAGGGCTTGTATGTACCCCCATTGACATCTCTGGTCTCCTGAGATAGCCATAGGGTCCCTCTTCTTTCCTTCTCACTTTCACCTAACTCTGGCTATCAAAAGTAACCTTTCCTGGGGAAGAAGGACACTTGGTCCCAGTGAGGACAGAGGAAAATAATTCCAGGATGGAAAATGTGACATGACCCAGGAGTCTATGCCCCAGGTGCTGGCCACCCTGGGAGCATTGGAGGGGAGGGCCCTTGGGTTCCAGCCTAGCCCAACTCCAATAATGTCCCTTTTTTCTTCTTCCCACTCCCAACCAGTCCCTGTGGGAATGTTTGGGGTCCAGGAACAGACTTTGGACTTCAGATACTTTTCTTTGGCTCTTAGCTCAGTAGAAAAGGGTAAAAGTGCTGGGTTTCCATTCTAGGGTCAGGTCTGTCTCTGTTGGTCAACTGAAGTCAAAGAATGTCCCATCAGACACAGACGTTTGGCACATGAGCAGGGAACCTGGCAGGCAGCTCTAGATGAAGCAGACACACACCCTCGCCTGGGCTTTCTCTCCGCACCAGCTCAAGACTCCTCCTACTCGCAGCCGCAGCTGCTCCTGCCCTACTCTCAGTCTCTCCCTCTCCAAATCCAAGTGTGAAGGTGGGGACCACATTAGCAGCCAGGGTTCCAGTGGCCCTGACTTTTGGAGCTTGCTCCAGGCAGGTAACAGGGAGGAGATCTGTGAACCCAGGTCTCAGCACCTCCACAACCTCCACTAGTTAAACCAGTTTGCTCCTGGGGCAAAGGACTAGGGAGGCAGGGGAAAGGAGAGACTACTTTGACCTGCAGGTGGAGGCTCAGGGAAGGATAGGACAGTGACATCTTTGACTCCTGCCCCAACACAGGAGGATTTGGACATAGCTCCCTTCTTGTCTGCCCTGCGGCCTTTCGGACTACAGCTTGGTCAGATACAACTCAACCAGGTTCCCCAAATGGCAGGAAGGGGAAGAGCGCCAGAGTGAAAGGGTTGGCATCATGGGGCGAGGACACTGACCTCCTCTGCCAGCCTAGCCCGGCCTCTCCGGGGATGGAGCCACGAAAGCCAAGCAAATGGGAGGGGCAGAGACCCAGGCGTCCGGGCCGCCCCGCCCAGCCCCCCACCCAACTCCCGCCCCCCAGCCCCAGGGCACCAAGGAGGGAGCCGGGCAGGGGCAGGCGGCAGGGGAGGGTGGAGCGAGGGCGGGAGGGGGAGGAGGGAGCCAGGCTGGGAGGGAGGTGGGGGGGGGTAGGGAGGGAGAAAAAGAAAGAAAATATTTTCCGTGTCCCCGCCTGCAGAGTCAGTGTGCGGTTTGGGAGAAAATGTGTCGGATATTTTGGGGCGGTCACGTGGGCGGGCGGGCTCCGAGAGGCCCCGGGACAGTCCCTGCCTAGAGCCGTGCCCCCCCTGGAGCCCCCCATTGCCCCGCAAACTCCGGACACCGCGACGCTGCGTCCCGAGACCGCCTGCACCCGGATCCCGGGGCTCCGCGGCCTCCCTTCCCCGCCCCCCTCCAGGTGAGTCAGGCGAGGAAGCCGGCTCGCCTGCCGGGTCCGCCGCGGACGCCGAGTCCCGCCGAGGTAGGCTGGGAGCCCCGCCGGTGCGTGCCCCCCACCCCCACCCCGGGAGGGGTGCTTGGGCAGCCGCAAGGCTCGAGGGGGCGCTTCCCGTCCGGACTTGGGGACAGCCTGATGGGAGACAGGAATGAGAAGATGGTGTCAGGCTGGGAATGGGTTGTCTGCCCTTGAAGTTGGCAAGTAGTGGGGAAGGGCATTTGGGGGAGAGGCTGCGGGCCTGGGGACTTCGGTCTTCTCGGGCTTGGAATGTGAGGCGAGACCGGTTCTTTCCCTCTGTGGGGAGAAGCGGCTGCACTCTTCCGCTGGGGGCTCTGCCGAGTGGATGTGATGGGTTAAGCTGGTCCAAGTTGCTGCTTCCATAGCGGGATGGCAAGGCTGGACGACAGAAAGGCGAGGAGCGGACTCGGTAGCAAGGGACCCTGACCGGCTGGGCGCAGGAGTTGTGAGGGACAAGTGAATATGAGCTGGGTCGGAGAGGTTCCCTTACTCTGCCCCTCCAGGATTCCCTCTGACACATCCCTAACCACTCTGTGGTGGGCTGTCTCCTGCCAACGCGAGGGCTCTTCTGCGGTGTTCTTAAGGAGAGCCAGAGTGGAACAAAGGAAAAGCTGGAAGACGGGGACAGGACCCGGGAGTCCTCATCCTGGAGTCCCACTGACTGCTGTCTCTCTGTTTTCAGCAGTTACTGCCCAGTCCCCTCAGCCTGACCCAGTATGTAGGGCAGAATCTCTGCAGGTGGTCAGAGGGTAAGAATATGAGTGCTTGTTGTTGATGGTGATGGGGTAGGCAGGGGCACCTGAGGAGGGGTCTGTAGGGCAAGATACTGGAATCCTGTCATTGTTCCTCTTTAGGACTTGTGTCCTGGGCAGCTGGAATCTTAGTCCTCAAATCAGAAGCACCGGCCCTTAAAGTGACCTTCCATGCTAAGAATTAAGGTGGAGGACCACAGTCTGTATCCTTGAGGCAAGTAGAGAGAAAATAAGGTTGAGGGGAGTGTGTACTTGGAGGTTAAGTATCCTAACTAGATGGGTGCGCGCGCGCCTGCGCGCTCACGCAAACACACACGCGCAGTGGCTTAGAGCCTGGTAGGCAGCAACACAGGGCACACCCCCCCCCCAATCCTGGCACACCCCCACCCCTGGCTCAGAAAGCCACCTAACTGGCACCTCCAGTTCCCCCCTTTGCCCCACCCTGCCCGTGCCCTCCGATGCCCACACACATTCCACTGGTATTGCCTGCCTGCCTCCTGGGTACTGCCCCTCCCTGGGGCCAGTGGGGTGGAGGAGGGAGGGCACCTGGGGATGAGAGGTGGAGACTCAAGGGTCTGTACCCAGACCAGTGGCACAGGGCCAGGTAAACTGGTCCATGACTGCCTCCTGGGGAACAGGATGGGGGCCCAGACTGGAGCAGAGGGTGCCTGGGTTCTCTGCCCAGGCTGGAGATGGGGTCATGGAAAAAGGTGGTCGTGTTTATACAGAGGGGAGGGGGGCAGCGGGTGGAGAGCAGCTGACAAGAGCAGCTTTGTTTCAGGCTTTGGAGCGGCAGGGCAGCAGGGAGACGCCCCCTCCATCCGGGCAGCCCCTTCATCCATACCCTCCCCTCAACTGCACCTTAAGAGAAACGTCTTTGTAAGAGCCCCTTTCCTTAGCCCCCTCATCCCACCTCATCATCTGAGGCGGCATCTTTGGAGGAGTGAAGAGTTTTCTCCCTTCCACAAGTCTCCCCAAGAACCAAGGTATCAAGGACCTTCTCACAGGAGTTCCTTTGACTTAATATCATCTTCATTGTCTTGCTCTCTTCCTCTAACCTGGGGTGAATCTTCCCCCCTTCTCTTCCTAGACAAGGCAGCAGAAAAGGCTTAGTATGACAAAGAATCTTTGCCCCTTTCCTCCCTTACTGACTCATAGGTCCCCTCTTTAGGTCTTTTCTCGGATAAGTGTAGGCAGAGGGTGAGGGAGAGTTGACTTGTCCTCCGTTCATTCACAGCCTCCTTTTTAAGAAATCTGAACATCCCTTTCTGGGACCTCTGCTGAAAGTCTACTCTAAAGGTCCCTTTCCCAACTGCAGCTGAGAGACAAGGAGGGCTGTAACAGAGAGGTTCCTTCCCAGTCTAGGCAGAATCTAGGGAAGGTGTGTGGGGGTAGGGGTGGGGGTGGGGGACAATCTACTAGCTTCTCATCCTTGGCATTGGAAGGGTTAATCCACCTGGAATGTGGCCCAGCCTGTTGAGCTGTGGCCCAGGGGCCTCAGGGGCCCGAACTCCTGGCTCCACCTGGGCTTAACCAGGATAAGCGCTTCACAGGAATATGGGAAGGAAAGGAGGAGGGACCTTGGGAGCTTGAAGTTCAGACTTTTAAGGCCCAAAGTCCCGGAAAGACATTGTGCTAGAACTGGGGGGCCCTCCGGGCTTGGGTAGCTCCTGGTGAAGTTCGTGCATTGAGTATGAGAGAAGAGTAGTGGTGTTGGTGTATGAGTTCTTGTAACCTCTGTGATAATTTACCCTCAAAGGCTTGAAGGCCAAGATAGAAGAGAGAACGGAGATGTTGATTTGATCCTAGAAGTAAATAATGATGGAAAGATTCAGAAATGTCCATGACATGGGCCTCCCATGGGCCTTGGTTCTCTGTGCTTAACTCTTTTTTTTTTTTTTCTTTTTTCTAAATTTTATTTATTTTTATTTATTTGTTTGCTTGTTGTGTTTGCTTGTTTCTTTATTTATTTATTTTGTGGCTGGCTCAGCCTGCCCTGGTGGTGGCGCTGGTGCAGCATGTGGTGCCGGGGATCGAACTGCAGTCCCTGCAGTTGCCTGAGCCTTCCTAAGCAGGCGCTTTAGACCACTGAACCATCTCGCCGGCCCCTGTGCTTCACTCTTATGGCTCTTTTTTGCTCTTTATGTAGGTCATGGGTCATGATTCTGACTAGTGAAGGGATGGAGGCCGGGGTCATCCCCTGGATCCCATTAGCTTCTAAGAAAGATAGGTGGTTTTTAGGCTATTGGGAGGGCCAGCCCTTGTCAGAGCTTCAGGAAAGGACCACGTGCCAGTCCTGGGATTCCTGTTTCTCCTTTTCCTTGCTGGTCCTTTTCCTGCATTCAGTTTAAAAATCTTAGTGTGTGTGTGTGTGTGTGTGTGTGTGTGTGTGTGTGTGTGTGTGGTGGGGGGAGGCTGGCTCAGTGGTAGAGCACTTGCAAGGCCCTGGGTTTAGTCCTCAGTGTGGGGAAAGACCCATCCTGGGGGAAAAATTGGAGAGAGGACACAAAAGAGTTCAGAGGCAGGTAGCAGAGATCAGAAACTGAGGGGGAGGAGCAAAGTAAACTAAGGACAAGGAGAGGAGTGTTCTGGGGTTATAGTTGTCTGGTTCCATCAGTGTTCCTGATTTGAGGGAGAGGTTGCAAAAGAAGTTAGGGAGTGAGGAATGATTGGTGACAGACAGAATTGGAGGGAAGCCGGAGAAGGAGTGTTGAGGAAGATGGAGAGAAGAAAATACTAATTAAAAGAGGCATGGAGGGGGCCAGGGAGATAGCTCAGGAGCACAAGTGCCTGCCTGGCAAGTGCAAGGTCCTGGATTTGATCCTCAGTTCTACAAAAAAAAAAAAAGCCTGGAAGAAGAGAAGGTAAAAGAGAATAGCATGAGAGAATAACATTATGAATTTACCACGTTCATAATGGACTCTACGTCATCCTAAACACTCTACACTTGCTAAATTATTCAGTCATAACAATGACACTATTATTATTTCCAAATGGTATATGAGGGAACTGAAGCACAGAGAGATTAACTCAACCAAAGTCCTATAGCTACTAAGTGGTGAGGATGTCTATTCAGGTAGTCTGGCTCCAGAGTCTGCTCCTAACACTATTATATTCTTCGCCAGAGGGGTGTAGGGCCCCAAAGTTATAATAGATGCATATATCAATATATCTCATCTATCTATCTATCTATCTATCTATCTATCTATCTATCTATCTATCTATTGTGCTGGAGAATGAGGCCTTATATATTCCAAACACGTGATCTACACTGAGCTACATGCTCTACCTTGAGAGTTTGAAGTTGGCCTCACCACTTATTGCCATGTGACATTAAGTCAGTCAGCCTGTTTCCTCAAAAAAAAAAAAAAAAAAAAAAAGTCACAATTTCTACTTCACAGGACTGATGTCTATCCCAGTTGTGGTGTTTATAATCACTTCTGTAGACATCTTTTCCATTAGAACTCCTCAGACCCAGTGCCTGCCTGGCAAGTGCAAGGTCCTGAATTCAATTTATGATACTCAAAAAAAGAAGGAAGAGAAGGAAGAAGTGGAAGAGGAAGAGGAGGAGGAAGAAGAAGAGGAAGAGGAGGAGGAGGAGGTGGAGGATGAGGAAGAAGAAGAAGAGGAAGAGGAAGAAGAAGAAGGAGGAGAAGGAGGAGGAGGAGAAGAAGAAGAAGTAGTCCTCAAAGCACCATTTGTCTTGGAACCTCTGTTCACCTTTCCCTAGAGCTAATCTGGAGAGCTAGGGCAGTATAGATCTACCTAGGGGATTGGGGACATGGGGTTGGAACATCAGAGTAACCATTTTGTCATCTTTTTTTCCTCTCTTTCTCCTAGGACCTTTGGAGTCCCGTGGGCCAGCCAGGCAGGGTGGGCACGGAGCCTCCCAGGCTGGGGCAGTGGGCATGGGCGGGGGCTGTGGTTGAAGGCCACCCCCGCCCACTGCAGACCCCAAGGGACTCCCATACTGCAGCAGCCATGGCCACCAATAAGGAGCGACTGTTTGCAGCTGGTGCCCTTGGGCCTGGATCTGGCTACCCAGGAGCAGGCTTCCCCTTTGCCTTCCCAGGGGCACTCAGGGGTTCTCCACCATTCGAGATGCTGAGCCCTAGTTTCCGAGGCCTGGGCCAGCCTGACCTCCCCAAGGAGATGGCTTCTTTGTGTGAGTCTCAGGGATCTTGGGGAATGAGGGCAAATGAAAACAGGAGGGCATTGGGAGGGTGGTTGACACAAAAAATAGGCATCCCTGTTAAGGTGGGCAGGGAGTGGGGTCTGTTCTAATGAGTAGTGCTGAATAGTAGTGCTGAGGAGGGGTTTCGAATGTGGACTAAAGTTGAGTGTTTGCAAATGAGAGTTCTGGTTAAATAGGATGATGAAGTAGTGGACCTAAAATTGGGAGGAGGACTCTAAAACTGCCTTGTGTCAACTGGGAACACCTTTGTTGGGTGGCCAAGAGTGCCCCTGGTGCACTCTGAGGCTGCCATCTGCATGCATTTGGGAAGTGGGGAGATAGGATGCTAAGCAGAAGCCAGTTGGTTGATTCTCTGATCAAGAGGTGGTTGTTTGGAAGTTGTAAAAAGAGGAAGAAATGTAGTACCAAGTGCCCAAAGATGTGTGAGCTCCAGAGGCGCTCCTGCTTGGTTCTGGATGATGGACACAGCTGCAAAGAAGATGGGTGTGTACCATGGGTAATCCAGAGAGGTGGCAGGGGTGTTGCAGAAGCGTCCTCTAGCCACGTGGTTGTGGACTCTTCCCTTCCCTCCAGGCCTGGCAGGGTACCACATGCCGTGCAGATCCCTACTTGTCCCCCAGGCCTGCCCTCTTTGGGTTAAGCATTTGAGTGTTGACAGCAGGCACCCTTCTCTACCCATTTGGTTGTTGCTCATCCTGGCTAGGCTGTTCCAGATCGGGGTGCCCATGAGCTGGAGCCTGGGTCAAGGGCTCTGTGGGGTAAAGGTCAGCACATAAGCTGATGAAAAGAAGGCCTCAGTTGGAGAGAAACAAAGGTGGCTAAATGTGGAGAGAAAGGGAGAGACAGAGGCAGGGAGAGATAGAAACAGGAAAAGACAAAAAGATAAAGACATCCTTTATAGGGTTACAAAAACTGAGAAACAGAGGTAGAAGAGCAGAAGTCCTGCCTTAGGATAGGGCACTCAGAGGGTTATGTGTATAAGGAAGAGGTGACTAGATTGGGTTGGCAGATCCACTGGAAAGAGTATGCTCATTTGGAGAAAGGGTGTGTGTGTGTGTGTGTGTGTGTGCGTGTGCATGTGTGCATGTGTGCGTGTGCGCATGCCCAGACTATAAGGAGCTCTGTGTGCATAGCATCTCTCCAACACTGCTCATATATAGAATTCCAGTGTGTGCAACAAAGAGTCAGTGTGAAAAATGAGGGGTGTTTAATAGGGAGGCTGACAGTGTACCTGGTGTTTGGTGAGGCCTGTGGAGGTTTGGGAGTCCATAGGAGTTATGGAGGATATGCAGGTGAATGAGGAAACAAAAAGCTCCCTTTCTGGAAACTTCAGCTAGGCGTTCCTCTATCTCATTTTCATGCCATGAGTCTGTCCTAAGAAGGAACCACCCTCTCCTAAGGAACATACTCCTTGCAGAGAATTGTACCTCTCAGTCTTGGGATTTCATTTTGCCAGGTGCAGGGAGAGGAAATTTC
This sequence comes from Capromys pilorides, assembly GCA_004027915.1. Lineage (NCBI taxonomy): Eukaryota > Metazoa > Chordata > Mammalia > Rodentia > Capromyidae > Capromys > Capromys pilorides. The sequence continues at coordinate 11,932 of PVKN010025586.1, forward strand.
TGAAACTGGAGTAAAGAGAAAGAGAAGAAAGAGAGTAGTAGTGGGGTTAATGTGGAGAGCCAGCAGCCAGTCCCTTGTGAAGTTCTCATGCCCCTGCCTGCTGGACATATAGGAGATCAAAGTCAGGGTTCAAAGTGAGGTCAAGGTCAGGTACAAGGCTGAGTTCCACCGTCAGAGGCTGCTCAGGAGGAAGGCTGAAAGAAGAAATCCCAGGGAGGAGCCAGAACCAGAGAAGGTAGCTTGGAGGGTGCGGCTAGCATGGAGGGACAGGCCTGGGCAAAGAGGTGGCAGGTGGGGTGGGGAGGAGGGGGAAGACTTGAGTCCAGACAGCTTGCCTGGGGGTGGGGCAGTCAGTACCCAGTGGTCCTGCAAGGAAGAGGAAGAACTCTAGAGTCTGGAAAACTTCATGGAATGGGACAGTAGTTGAAGGATAAGAGTGCCATCTCTCATTTTCCTAATTTGCTGTCCCTTTTTGGCTGGGACCATCTAATGGAGAGAGATTAGGGATTAGAAACTTAAGCTCGATGCTAAAGTCATCCTCACTTTGAGTCTGCACCTCTCTTCTGATCTTCCCTCTCATATATCCAGTACAGAGGGTGAGCTGAGTCTGGTGGCACATACTCAGAACTCCAGCACTCAGGAGGCTGAGGTAGGAGAATTGCTTTGAGTTCAAAGCCAGTCTAAACTACATAACATTGCAAGACCCTGTGTCAAATAAACAAACAAACAAATGTGTGGGGATGGTTAGAGAAGGCTCATGGAATTTCTTCCAGGATCTTGGATCTTGGCTTTTAATGCAGTCTCTGGCACCTTGGGGGAGTCTTACTTGAAAAGGGAGGTCTTGCCCCACCTGTTGGGGCTCTCCAGGGGCCTCAGGGGGTGAGGCAGGAATCTCAGAACCTCAGAGGGGAGGAGGAGAGTGGTGAGAGGAGCATGTGCTGCCAAGGCAAGCATGGGCCTGTGCGCATGGAAGACGGGTGTGTGCGTGCGTGTGCCTGTGTGAACGCCATACATGCATGTGCATGAAACCCCTAGTGTCTAAGTATCTCTGTGAACTCTGCTGTATTGTGCATTTGCTTTATAGGGAACAGACTTACCTTTTTTTGTTTCTTTTAATTACAGTAAGTTTATTAGTACCTTTTAGATCTATATAAGGATCACATTTATTTTTTTTAAATTTATTTATGTTACGGCCAGTCAGCCTGCCCTGGGGGTGGGACTGGCACAACATGTGGTACCGGAGATTGAACTGCAGTCACTGCAGTTGCCTCAGCTTGCCTAAGCTGGCGCTTTAGACCTGCTGAGCTATCTCGCCGGCACAACTATCACATTTAGCACAGAGAATTTGTACCTGAACATAACGTATCTTTTTTTTTTGTCTTTTTGAGACAGAGTCTCACTATGTAGTTCAGGCTGGACTTGATCTCATTTTTTGTAGCCCAGGCTGGTCTTGAACTTGCACCAATCCTCTTGCCTCAGCCTCCCAAGTGCTGGGACTACAGGCATGCGCCACCATGGTCCGGCTCCCGAACATAATATATCTTGCTTCTTTTTTCCCTCATTCTTTTCCTCTCCTTTCAACCCTGATTTTTCTTCCTTCCTTCCTTCCTTTCTTTCTTTCTTTCTTTCTTTCTTTCTTTCTTTCTTTCTTTCTTTCTTTCTTTCTTTGTCTTTTTGTCTTTTTGAGACAGGGTCTCGCTATGTAGTTCAGGCTGGACTTGAGCTCACATTTGTAGCCCAAGCTGGTCTCAAACTCTCACTGATCCTCCTGCCTCAGCCTCCCAAGTGTTGGGACTACAGGCATGCACCACTATGGTCCAGCTCCTGAACATGATATATCTTGCTTCTTTTTTCCCCCATTCTTTTCCTTTCCTTTCAACCCTGATTTCTTTCTTTCTTTCTTTCTTTCTTTCTTTCTTTCTTTCTTTCTTTCTTTCTTTCTTTCTCTTTTTGAAACAGGGTCTTGCTATGCAGTTCAGGCTGGCCTTAAGCTCACTTTTATAACCCAAGCTGGTCTTAAACTCGCACCAATCCTCCTGCTTCAGCCTCCCAAGTGCTGGGATTATAGGTGTGCGCCACCACGCCCATCTTCCCTTCTTTATTTGCAGAAGTTTTGCTTCCATTTTTCCTTTTTTTTTTTTTTTTTTTTTTT
>PVKN010025587.1:0-14074 GCA_004027915.1 Capromys pilorides
AGTATCACTGTGCAGGAAAGCCCTCCATGACTATAGAATTTAAATCCCCTTGTAGGATTCCCTCAAAGGTTGTATCATTACTTACAATTATTCTGCATCTGTCCATGTCGTCTGTTTGTTCATGGCTTATATCTAGTTTTCCCAAGAGAAGGTGAATTCTGGGTTCTTGAGATCCTCCTTGTCATTCTCTGGTATGGACTGTTTAATGCCTGGGTGCCCCACAGCACTGCCCTTGTCCATAGAGTGATCACCAAGTGTGGCTTTAGTGGTTCTTTTTCTCTGTTCTCAGCAGTGTAGCAATGCTGTCTGTTCTATATTGCTACCTAGTGTGACAATCTCTGTTAAAAAAGAGAACCCTGGTTAAAGTTTCACTGGTGGTTTTATTTACTTTTTCATTTACTCCCTTCCTCAACTACCCTACTAAGTCCTGAGACAAGCTTGGTGAAGGCAGAAAAGGCTCTACTTTCTACATATGCATATGTGGTCACTGTCCTTGATAAGTTTATGGAATAATGGGGGAGATCATGAACACATAAAGTGCACAGGTAGAATTAATCTTGAAATAGCAGCTGGGTTCAGAGCAGGTGCCCTAATCCAATCTTAATCCTGTATTGGCAGGGCAGGTACCCTGGAATCTAAGTGCCATGGAGAGTCCTGAACAGAGTTCAGTGAAGCTGGCCTGCAGAGGGCTGCAGAGTAACCTAAAAAAGGGAACTCCTAGAACAAAGGCAACTGGTGGTCTGGGTACAGCAGACAAACTGAATGAGCACAAGGAAGATGTACAAGGAGCTGCTCTTGGGATGTCAACACTTCATGAGACTGACTAAGCAATTTGCAGTTCTTCTTCCTCCATGTGGGAAATCACAAAGGAGCATGAACAAGACAGTAACATGAGCAGAGTTTTACAAAATATCTCTTTGTTTATGGGTTGGAGAAGACACCAAAGTTTAAGTCCAAGCATCATTCATTCATCTATCTATCTAAAATGTTTATTTAGTATCTACAGTATTACAATTTTTATTCTCTGGGAATGGACAACAGTAAGCAAAATAGAGTTCCTGACAATTTCCTTTCTAGTATAGCACGAAAAAAATGTGCAAAACCAGAAATAAACAGGAAACCTTAGACTGACAATGGTTATGATGGAGAGAAACAGGGAGCTGCAAGGACATGTGACAAGGCCCATGAATCAATAAGGACTCAAAGCTAAACTGTGTGCAGGGGTAAATGGCACTATGACTTGAAGAGCTTTGGAAAGGGAGAGAAAAAAATCAGGAATGGTCCAGATGTCTGGCTTGGACACTGAATCCCAAACACAGAAAGAGGCAAAGAACTTACTCTGTCCTATGTCCCAAACCCTTGTGCTACCTCTTTTATCTCATTTAACTCCAAAAAATAGTTTTATTGTGTATCCCTTGTCTACACTATCTCCTTTCTGCACAAAATGCTTTTCACACATTGATCCTTAAAATAATCAGATAGAGCTGGAGATCTTAGTAGATTGAGGCTCAAAGAGGGTAACAATTTGATGGGAACCACATAGCTTGTCACATGTAGTCTGCATTTGAACCCAGGTCTGCTATTCTCCAGAGTGAGAGGCTGAACTCACTCAGCCCTGGTGAGCTGGGAATACCCTTAAGAACCATGATACCCTGTTGCATGGGCATTTTGTTATAATGCTCAGTGCCTCATGTGGAAAGATACTATCTTGTGTAACAGTTGTATTGGTGAGCTTTGTTTGTCAGCCCTTTAAGGGCATCGTTTGATTAAGACTCCAAGTTTCTTGTGCTAATGAGACTCACTAACAATGAAATGCTTAGATCCCTTTCCTCTGTGGCCTCATAATCTCCTTGAACAGAAAATTTGGGACACCACTGAGTTGTAGGATGTTACAGTACAGGTTCTCTTATGTCCTGAGTCCTCACTGACCTAGCAGGACTGGGGCCAAAATATTTATTATCTTTCTAGCTCTTCTTTTTCTCTAATTTTTTGGTCTGAAAACTTAAGTTGTTAACCCTCCAGAAGAGAAGCTTAGTGATATTATTACTCTGTAAAATAGGCATTTGAGTTTAGTGTCACTATCTTTCTGAATATCAAACACCTTAGACTTAATATGGAACCAATGATGTATAGTGTACCTAAGGAGAGTCACCTAAGGAGAAAACATTCTCTCAGACTTTGACAGAGAGCAAAATGGTCAAACAATGGCTGTGACTCATCCAGATGGCAGACACTGACAGAGATCTACAAAATGCTGTACATGTTTCAAGATAAATCCTGAGAGGATTTAACTGCCCTTGTCAGATACAAGAGTTACATTTTTTGTTATGTAGGTCTTGCTTTAACTTGGTCTTAACCATCCACCAAAAAAGTTTAACCATGAGACATAAAAAATAAAGCCATAATAATATGCTGAACTGTAAAAGGCTGAAATCAACAGCATCTGACATTGCCAGTTCTGCTGATAACCCACTGTTATGGAAAATTGGACTATACATACAACTACTTTCTGTTAGTTCAATGAGAAGAAATACTTGTACCAATAGTGTTTAGAAAAGTTATCATGTCTGCATCTTGTACTCTGAACAACTACTATGTAGACAACAATACGCATTGTATTAATTATTGTGGCTGTCCTACTGACATGTTTTGAAGCTGTCTCATTGTTATTTCCTTTCTTATTAAAATTAATAAAATTTAAAAAAGGAAATGCTTAGGAGATGGAAGAAAGCACAACTGTCCTTCCAATTCTGAGGCCAACTGGGAGTGCAAGATTTCTCCTGAGGATATTGGCCAGCAGAGTAGGGAAAGGGATGGTGATTGCTTGTTTTAGAAGCATCTCAGTCACACCTGAGTGCTTCACATCTATGCATGTCCATTATCTGCTGTGTGCCCCTCTGAAATATTGTCTTCATTTTATAGCTAAGGAAACTCTAGAGAAGAGTAGCAAAATGAATCCAGGCCTATCTTTTTTTTTTTTTTTTTCAGAACCAGGGATTGAACTTAGGACCTTGCACTTGCCAGGCAGTCCAGGCCTATCTACATAGTCATTCCACTACATCTCATGTGGAGGGAAATGTGGAAGAACTAGGTGAACTTTAGTTTGGAATGGAAGGTCCAGCACTCAATGGATACCTCCTTGCTATGGCAGAATTAGAACCCAACAGTGGAATTCTGCTTCAGTCAGCAAACACCATCACTGCCTATGGGGCAGGCTCTGTGCTATACTTTGGGATACTTGGGGGGAAAATTCCATCCTAGCTTCTTGTACCTCACAATTTAGCAGCACAGATGGACAAGTGGCCAAATGGTTGTCATTCAAGTTAGGTACTTAGTGCAATGAAGACAAGGAAAAATAAGAAGTCCTGATTCTGTGTGAATGGAGACACTAGGAGACACATGGGATGATGATCACTTCCTAATGGTCCTTCTGTAAATAAGCAGAGTCCAGAAAAGTAGAGGGAAGGACACCCTAGGGAGCAGGGCCAGTGGGAATAGGGACACTGAAGCCTGAGGCCAGAGTAGTGTGTTTGGAAAAGTGAGAAACAAAGTGATTAACCTGTAGGTTCCTCTTAAAGAATGCAGTGATGAGCTTGAATATCTAGCCTGAATTTGGACTGGGGGTGGGGACTGTACAACAGGGTTCCTGAAAGAAAAAGTGTCTTGCTTCAGGAAAAGTTGAAAGAGAAATATCTAGATTTCCATAAAGATATTCACTGTTGACTGCAGCCCTTTAAGATTTTGCTGATAAAGTGATTATTGTTGTAATTCAGGATTTGCTACTAGTCTGTTTGAAACAAAAATACTCCAAGGCCCCATCCATCACACACAAAAAAACTCATGTTACTTTCTAGTTTTGCACAGTCCCAATTACTAGTCTTTTTAAAGCCCAGCTCGACATGAGAACTGTGCTAAAGAGACCATGAGGATGGTCGGCTGAGTGACAAGTGGGTGGGTCTGTGGAGGGCAATCTGGGGAAACAGAGGCCATAGGAATGCCCTGGGAACCTCAGCCCATTTGGCATTAACTAGATGTGAGAAGAATGATACCCTAACATTTCCTTTTTGATGACTATCTTGCCTTGTGTATTTATGGAGAAACAAGCACTAACATGTTTTGGCATTTTTTCAAATATGTGGCTCTTGATTGCAAAAAATTGTAATGAGTCTCTTAACTGCTTACTTAACTTCCTTAGATTGGGAGAATGGAGGTTTTTAGAGTTATTGTCTTTTACCATCCCCCTCCTTCCCAACTCTAGTGTTTTTGAAATAGTTGAGGAAAGACAATTGCTGGTCTTTAAATTGAAGTTCATGGAAGAATGTCTTGGGAGAAACAGCACTTAAGAGGTAAAAGATTACTGTATACTTAAGTGTCCGAGACCATCCATCTTTTAGGGCAGAAGCCTTTAATCAGGACAAATGATTATAGGGATAATGGCAAGATAAAATCATATGCATTCTAACATTTAAAAAAAACTCTCTACCTTAAGTCACTAATGGTAGCTTAGCTTATTAACGCAGAGATCATGCTTGGGCTTTAATGGGCTCCTGGCCGTTCTCTCTGGCAGGCCTGGGGCACTGGGCTCACCTTTGTAATTTCACCTTTGGCTTGAAGTCTGTTTCCACAGGCACGCTGATTTGGAAGCGTCAACCAAATTCATCCTGAGAGGGGCCGTTACCAGGGAATTGCAAACTGCTTGTTTTCAAGATAACCTGTTGGTTGACTGAAGTCAGAAGTACAGTAAGGTGGGTTGGGCAGAGAGTTACAAGCTGTTTCTTTTTCAGTGCTGGTGAGATTTGCCGGTGTGTATTTCAATCTTTTGTGCCCAGACCTGGGGGAAGCATCAGAAGACTGTCCGGATGCTCAGAGCTCTGCCGTAAATACTGAAGAGGACTTCTCTTATCTCCAGGTCACTTCTCGCTCTCCCAGCTGCCAACAGCCTAAACATTTATCAATTCGCAGATTGCAAATGAGTGGCAAACCCAAGAGCAAATCCAAGAGCCTCAGCTGGAGTCCAAGCAGCTGTCCACCCCTTGCCTGGGATTTTCAGAGGGACCTTTGGGGCTAAGCCTAGCAAAGAGCTACACTGCTTAACGGTACACTCTGGGTCTAGGCACACACACCAATTGCTCATTTCTTTTGTGAAGAAAGGCCAAAGAGAGGGAGCCAGTGCTTGACCCTGGACTAAGTCAGATTGAGGAGGGATAGACAGAAGCTCAGGTGCTTTGACCTCCTGAATGCAGAAGCTCTCCACTTCGGCACCATGCCAAGGCTGGCGTAGACACTGACTCCAAACCCAGCCACTCTCAGCCATCAAACCCAACTTGGAGGTTGTATCTCCTTGCTTGAAACTGGGAAAGGAAAAATTATAAACTTATGGACACCTTTACAGAGAGGTTATAGTCCTATGCCTCTAGTCATAGGTATATTCCCAAGTCTGCAAGATCCTTCAGCATGGATCCCTATCCCCACCCACTGCCCTGCCTTCTCAGCCCACACCCACCTTGCTCTCCCACTCTGCCACACATGCTCTGCCCTTAGTTTACTCCTCCAGGGCACCTTTCTTGTTTTTACCTCATTTCTACTCACAACTCAAGACTCTGTTCCTTCGGCTATTCACTGACTAATTTACTAAACATTTGTATACAAATGAGTGACTAACAGCCCTGGGGCAAGCCTAGAAAATGGGAAAACAGTGTTAAAAGTAAGTATCTGAGCAGGGCCAGTGGGCAGGCCAGCGCTAGGGGTCTCAAATTATGCTGTTGCTATCATCTTCTGGCTGCCCTCATCCCAGCACTGGACCCCTAATTTCCCTTCCCATCCTGTCAGATCCTACCTAGTTCTCAGGGCCCACCCTTCTCATGAGAGCCTCAAGTTACCTGGCTTGCTAGGGGAACTGAGAGTTGAAGGGCCAATGCCTGTTTACATCTTGCAATGCTTGAATTTTTCATACATTCCTGTTGATCTGTCCAAATAGATCCTAAATTGCTCAACTAAACTTTTATCCTGCCCTTGTCGATCCTTCCACTCCCTGCCACACCATGCAGAGCCCTGGTCTACAATGTCTGCCAGATGTCTCATTTTTCCTCCAGGGTTGAAGGCAACACATATTTTATATGAAGGCCCTTCATGCCTATGTTTTGTCAAAGAAAAAGGTGACTTAAGCAATAGTCTTTTAAACCATCTAAAGTAATGCAGGTTCATAGTACTAGAGCATTGGGGAATATGTAGTAGGGAATGCAACGATAAGTACAAATGTTCTTTGTCTTTTGTTTTGCCTCTGTCTTCTGCCATTTAATGGCTTTCATTTTGCAACTCGACCAATAAAAAGAATGGGTTAATTTAACTAGCCTGGGAAAAGAACAGCTCATGCCAACCATGGCATGGATAACAGGTAACCAAGACCCTAAATCTGAGATAGTGGGTGGGCGTGGGTTGGCAGGTGAATTTTGGAAGAATAGTTTCCTGCACTCTGATGTCAAACAGTCATTACCGCGGACAATTTGGGATGGCTGAACAATTTAAAATCTTTTTAATCTTGCATGGTTCTGCTATTCTTGTTGGCAATTATTGCTGATGGCAGGGCATGCTGGCATCTTGGCAGAAGGAAGCCTTCCTGCTGGGGAGAGGGGTTTTGAGTTTTATGTCTCACTATGACTTTGATGGATTCGGACAAATTTCTCAGGCTTGGTGGATCTTTGCCCAAGCTGGAAATCTTCCCTGGGCAGCAGGGAACATCTGAGACACCCAGGACTCAAATAGCGTGTTTTGCTTTGCTAATCCCCAGATATTAGTGGACAATAGCTAAGGCCAGAGTTTAAGGAAGCCAAAGCCTGGGATCAGTCCCCTAGGACATGTTATAACAATAGGATTCCTCAATGAAGAGGGTTAGGGCATGGTTACTGGGCTGTGGCCAGCTTGGACCACAACTGGGAGCAGCTTCCTGGCTGGGATATCCAGTGTAGGTGAGCCGGGGTTGTACTACTGAGAGGGGTCTGTCCCAAGACTGGGACTTTACAGAACTCATCACTGTCTATGGTTAGATGGTCTGGAGAGAGATAAGTTTGGAAGAAACTCAAAAAATGTAATTTGCTGGTAGACACTGAGGATCAGGAGGAGCATTGAAAGGAATCTAGAAAATTCCTTTAATGGTTTCAGTGCTGAGGTGAAGCAGGGAAATCTGAAAGTCAGCACTGCAATGGCTGCTTTTGCATCATGGCCATCAGGCCCGGGTAAGTGCCTGGAGCAGCACAGAGTTCTGCATGTGAATTCACACAGGCCTAATGGGGGATGAGCCCTGCCCCTGGACTCTACAAACAGTATCAGCCTGCACCTCACCTGTGGGGCTACATGGGCTGACATTTGTCACTATAGAGCTCAGGATTAAGGGTCTCAGAGAAGCACTCAAAGTGGCTAGAGGCCAGCCTTTACCCTAGGCAGCTGTCCATTCTATGATGTCATGACAGGCATTTGAGGCCCTAGATGTGGACATGTGATAGGATTTCTTCCTTCCTCTGTCATTGGGCAGCCAAATCTCACAGAAGGCCCATGTCAGTAGGCTCCTCTGCATGCCAACTGTACAAGCTTTTCCTTTATGTATTATGAGTGAGGCATTGGGCCATGTTTTGGGTTCCAGATATTATACAAAAATAGATTTATAGCCTAACAAATGGGAGACAGATCTCTTGTTTTATGTGGGCTTTACACTCAAGTACATACATATAAAGTTCCAAAGTAATCCAGAGGGACAAAATTCATGAATATACACAGAGGAGCTCATGCCTAGGTAGGGCTTTGAAAGATGAATAAGAATTCTCCAGTTAGAAAGTGGAAGGAAGAGTATAATAAAATGAATAAATTGCATAAGCAAAAATATAGAGAATTGAAGTTATTTCAAGGAATTGCAGCTAGGGTCAGTTAGGTCATAAAACCCTTGTTTGCCTTAGTAAGGATTTTGAATTTGACCCTATGGGCGATGGAACCCTTTGGAAGGCTGAAATTGGAGTATTTGTACCATGATCCAGATAATAAAGGTAGCTTCAGTGAGCATGCTTTCTTAAGAAGAATGTTACTAGAGCAAGGAGAGGCAGACCTGAGGCTCACCTGGCTGATCAGTGCCATGACAGCAGATATTAGCTTCTCCTCTACATTTCTGGGGCTGTGTCACTTAAGTGCATTTCTAAATGTACTTGTGCTTTTTAAAAATAAAAAATCCAAGAAAGATAATGGATCTGAAGTCATTTTGGGGGAAAAATGAATATAGGACATAGCTGCTCTGGTATGGTTTTCTTCCTGAATACTGATGGAGGTAGCAGACCCATCCTTTCCAAGTACCCACCCTACCACCCAGGCAGGCAGAGGCCCCTGGCTTCTTAGGACATGCCGTGGAAAATGGGGAGCAATGTCAGCTGCTTGTAGTGTGCCAAATTGGTTTGGCTAGGATGTCAGGCTGTCTGGTGCCCTCCGCAGCTGGGGGAAGGATTTGTTGAGGCTTTGAGCTAGTAGCTCCCCCACCCCAATGTCCACCCTCTAGGAAGGCCCAGGAACCACTGCAGAACCCAGTATGGAAACCACCTGTCCAGGACTGGATAATCTCCAGGAGGCTCTGGTGACAGGGAAATTGATCACTGACTGATAGGTCCCCAAGCCAGCTTGGGGTGCCTGCCTAGGATGAATTGGCAGTACTTTCTGCTTCCTGGAGTTCATGGGAAAGCTCTGCTCTTGCCCGCAGTGCCTGGCATGTGTACAGCCTAGGGAGGCAGGGGACTCATAGCTCATGGGCCACTGGCCGGAACTCTTGTTGTCTGCGAGGGCACAGGCCTGCAGTCAGTGGCACTTTGCTTGGTGTTCCCAGGCTCACACTCTCTGGAATCTTTGCTCTTTTATCTGTTACTGCTATGTGGGCAACTTTGGACAAAACTTAGAGAGCTCAGTTCTATCACCGCCAACCTGTGTGACCACAGGGCAATTCCCTTTCCATTCAAAGCCTTTACTTTCGTCATCTGTAAGCCAGGAGTAGACCATTCCAGAGACTTCTGGTGCCCACAGAGTGGTGAAAGGAGGAGAGGCTGGCTTTGAAGTCAGCAGATATGAATTTAAGCTTAGATCAGTGTGTCCCCACACTGTGTGATCTGGTTTCTTTTTGGTGCATCTCCTGCCTCATCTAGCATGATACCTGACATTGTGTTAGCTTCTCCATCACAACGGGAGAGATGAATAACTTTTACTCTGATATAACCATGTTTCCAAAGACCTATGACATCAATCAGTGCAAGCTCATTGTTAGCACCATTTCACGGCTGTGTGCCTCAAGTTACAAAATCTTATACCTGCACTAGGCAGCATTGGAACTAGAGCTTGAGAAAGGAGCAGGGATTCTCAGAGACTAGCTTCAGACCTGGCTCCTCCATGAGCTACCAAGATTTGGGTGAGCCTAACAATGCAACAGCAAAGAGCTTTTCCTCCTCAGTTTCTGGGTAATGGATACAGGAGCCGACCTGCTAGAATCAACCAGCTCTGGCAAGAGAGCATATGGCTGGACACAGGAGTCTGGCCTTCACAAGTGGGGATCAGGGAGCCCTGAATTCTGCCTCAGTGGTAGAGACACCACACAGATCCAGAGCTCAATGGTCTCTGAATAGTTGGCAGGATAGACAGGTTCTCTGCGTGGATCCCATGCTGGGTTTCTCCACAGCAGGTAAGGAGAGGCCTGGCCATTTGGTTGGACTTAGACTCTTTGTTCTATTTTCTGTGGGCTACTCCTATATTAGAGACCTGAAGAATAAATGATAAAAAATTAAAGAGGTGACAATATAAAACATTGACAAGTATAAGGTAATGCAAACATGTGTACTTCACAGGACAGAAGAGAGCTTTGACAAGGCTGTTTGTGAAGAGTTCTCTGCATGATTTGAAAGTTCATGCCCTGTCATGTTGAATAAAAACCTATGTTTATATAAAAAAATGTAAATTATAAGTTTAGAAGAACCAGTCCTAGAAGGAGAGCCACCATGGGACACTCAGTGGTCCCTGTAGATTTTCTTCTACTTTGATGGATTTTCAAATATTTTACTGGGTGTGGATATTATTTTTAAAACAGAAAAAAAAATTAAAGCAGAATTTTCTTGTCTTCATACTGAGACAGGCACTTTCTCTGCAAGCTTAGATTGCCCAGCAGCTTGATCATTTCAACATGAGGACAGACAGCTCTGAACCATGCAAATGCCAGCAGAAGAGCCAACAGCCAAAAACTCCACAGCACCACGAGCACTGAGCATTGCCCAAATGCCTTTCATTCTTAGAAACTCCAGTGAGCACACAAATAACAACAACCAAAATGTACACAAGCATATAAATCAACATGACTTAATTCTTTTTTGAAAACACACAAGAATTTTTGTATTCTTTTAAATGGATGTTAGTCTTGCAATAAAAGAAAAGAAAGAAAAGGCACTTAGGCAGGGAATGCGTTTACCCCCACATTATTGTTATGGCACAGAAAAGTGTTCTCTTTGGGAATTATCCCATGGGTCCTTAGCTCTGGCTTGCAGATTTGGTCTGTGTTGCCAAATCTTTGCCTTTTAAGATGGATTATGAGTTTTCCAAAAGACATTTGAAGACATGGTCTGTCCTCAAACTGGGCAATTACTTTGGGAAAGATTTTCAAGTGAAAATGAAATGTGACTGGAAAGAACAGCAGCTAATTGTCCCACGGAGCTCAGAAAACGGCTACAGAGATTCTGCAGAGGCCCTGCACCAGCCTAGCCTGGAGGACTGTGGAATGAGTCCTCCATCTCCCAGGGACTCTGCTGGGGGCCAACACGCACTGTTGTGTATTAGTTTGCATACGATCACAGGAAAAATGAACCTTTAATATACAAGGGGTAAAGCCCTGAAGTCATACAACTAGGAAAGGGGGCATGTGAGGTACAGTCCCTGCCTGTGCCCAAAGGGCAACTCAAACCCATCTCTTCACCATAGTGTCTTGCGTGTCTGCACTTTCTGGTCTACCTCTTGCAGTAGCAGGATCCAAAGCATGTACAGGAAATAACTATGCCCTAGTGCATCCACATTTTTATAAGAGGGTAGGGAGGGTCCTGAGGGAAAAGGTCAACTTTGGACAAGAAGAAGATGAATCTGTTCTCCTTGCGCCTCTGCTGCCTGAATCACCTGAAGCAGACAGACCTGGACTTTGTTACAGGTAAATAATTACAGTTGTATCTGCCATAAATATCTCGCTGAAGGGGCCATTGCAAAAATTGAGATTGTATCTCCAAGCAACTGTCAAATGGCTAGAATAAATTCAGAGGACTTGAAATACTGATGTACATTTTCTATCACAGATATCTCTTGGTCTAGACTTCCCGACTGCATCTTGACAGAACACCTAGGATGGCTGAGAAATTAAGGAGTCAAGAACAAAAAAATTACATAGTGTTGGTGTTCTGTGGTTTGTGTCTTCTTTATCTGTGGTCCCAGAAAACAGGAAGTCCTCATGAACTGAGGGGCTTGGGGAGAAATGTGAAAGGCACAGACAGAGCCCTGGGAATTTAAAAAGCCAAGGAGGTAATAAATCTCAGACAAAAATGGAAAGTCTGAAGAGGTCAGTGAGCTACAGCCAACCTAATATCTGTACTTCTCAGGGCTGCCATAAATCTGACATTCTCTCTCTTGCTCAGCTGGCTTCTGTGCAACTGCAAGATCAAAAGCTTCTCCCAGTGCCCTCTGCCATGGCCTGTTTCTTATTGGGCCTGTTGGGTGAGGCAAGTGGGATGGGGAGGGCAGGGCAAAGCAGGGCTGTCTTCTCCTCCCTGCACCATCTGTGGCCCATATTTAAGTGCCAGCCTCCTAGGGCTTAAGAAGATGTACTAAAGAAGACACCACCCCAGAGCTACATCCTTTGGAAGGAGTTGCATCCATGTGGATGAGGCTTTTTACCTAAGGATGCTGTTTTGCTTTGCCTTGCTTTGTTTTGTTGTGAAGCGCTGAAGATAGAACCCAGAATCTTACATGTGCTAGATAAGGGCTTGACCACTGACCTATATCCCCAGCTCCAGGGAATGCTATTTTCTTTTTATCAGAAGGGACCATTAATTTGTGAGTTTGAACAAAGGAGGTTAACCACCTGTCAGTCACAATTCAGCTTGATCTTTGTCTTGCTGATCCTCCAAATTATTAGTTTCTTTTCTCTTACATTTATCAATATGTCTATTTATTTTTAAAATAATTATGTGAGATCTATTTCAGGTATCTTGTCACTAATTCCCCCCACAGTTTATACAAGAGATATTTTTATTTTCTTTCTTCAGTGAGGAAACTGGGACTCAAGTTGTTTAAGTGACTTGATCAAGGTCATGCAGCTTGTGGGTAGCAGGGTTGGTAGCAAGGTTCTTGGACTAAAAGTCCATGTAGTTTCCACGCAGCCACAATAAATCTATTCTGAATAGGGCATCACTAAATTCTACAATGGATATAAAAATAAACTAGAAAAGAATTCTTGTTTAAAAAATGCTCTAGAAGTTGAGATTTGACATATCTATAAATAATAGCAACAGAAAATAGAGTATGATAAATGCCTTGAAATAGGTACAGAGAAACTATGGAGAGATTTTTAGGAGGCAGTGATTGCTTTGGGGTAGCACAGATGTTCACACTGGTTCTCAGAGCCTCAGTAGGGCTTGGGGCTCTGACTCCAAAGGGAGAAATCTTTGCAGCAGAGAAATGGCTTGATCAAAGACCTCAGCTGATAGAGACGAGCCATGTTCAAGTGTAAACTCGCAATCACAGGTACTGGGACACAAACTCTGAAAATAAAGTTCAGAGTTCAAGCAGGGTATGTGTCCTATTACCTGCTGAAGAATTTGGATTGTTTTCCCCCTCTGTAACAACAGGGAATCATTAGATATTTCTGAGCATACAATTCAAAAAACGTTAAAGGATAAATTGGAGATGAAGAGGAGAGGGAAAGAGAACAGCCATGAAGAGACTATTATGATGATCCTTTATCTGAGGATCTGACTTCTGGACAGTTTGGGCCCTGCTGTTTGGGATAGATGAGCTTCTTCTTTTTATGTAAAAGATAAAAAGACCCACAGTCTTTATTAAAGTCTGTAATGCAGTATAGTATGTGCAAGTGGCACATGGTGTCAATTTTGTTTGCAAGCAGAGTATTCAACTTTACTAGTTACACCTTTGCCACAGCCTTGGCCAAATCTTCAACTAATGCACAATTTAGCTGTGCTAGAGTGCTGATGTTAGCATGCTTTGATGTGGCATACTTGCTCTTGATAGTCATATGCTTTGTAAGCCCACAATTGACCAATACTACATTCTTAGCCAGGAGTTTCATTTCAGGAAAAAGAGACTGTTCAGTGTACAACAGGTAATGCTGCAGAGTTGGTGTCCATTCACCATTATCAAGGATTTTCTGTGCTAAGCAAAAAGCTCCTGTTGCAGTTTGGGAAGGAAGACAGTGCACCATATCATAGTCTAACTCAGACAGTTCCATCAGATATTTGGCCAACATACGTTGCTCAACATCGACTTCTCCAATCTTAGATGCTCTATGCAGAAAGTGCAGTGGGAGTGGGAGACCCAGACAAAGTTTAAAACTGTTACGGTCTTCATTTCCATCTGCCTGATCTGGTGCTTAGTGTAAGTATTATTAGTCATGCAGGCAAAGTCCTTGACTTCTGGAGGGTACATTTCTTCATATTTGCTTGTGATGAACATGGCAGTGACTCTGCCCAGCTGCAACATCTTCTTAGGCACACAATTATTTTGCATGAACGAATCAATAATGGACACAGTCATGTACATGGTCTCCTGCAGCAACCTGAATTTCATCTGAACCTGTACTAGCCAGTCAATGAGGATGGCTCTCATGTTTCCAATGATTTCTTGACCCAGTAGGTATTTTTGTCTGACTGCCCACTGTGCCTCAAATGGTTTGAGATAAGCCTAGATGTCTCACATATTCACTATAGAGCTTTGGGTCTGCTCCATCTTCTGCATACACATCATTCACAGCCAGAATGACATCAGAGAAAGCCTGAAACAGATCTTCTTTGGCAGG
>PVKN010025588.1:0-13816 GCA_004027915.1 Capromys pilorides
AGAGACCAGGCACGGTGGTGCGCGCTTCTGATCCCAGCATTCTAAGGGGCTGAGGCAGGACTTCGGGTTTAAGCCAAGCCTGGGTTAGCAACTTAGCGAGGACCAGTCTCAGAACAAGAAGTTAACAAGAAAGAAAGCAGTCTGGGGACGTATAGGTCAGTGCGAAGGAGTGGGGTCAGAGAATGCAGTCAGTATGACATTTTAAAAAGCCACCCATGAGACAACCACTGAGTCACCTTTCAAAGACTCTTTTAAAGCCTGTTAGCGCTTTTCCTTCCCACCCTTCTCTGAATGCAGGTAGGTTCCTATGACCTGATCAGATGGCACGTACCCACTGTGTGTTATCTTCAGGCAGAGGAGCCTGTGCCTGCCTCCCACGGCTCAGACAACAGGCGGAGTGACCACATCCCTGGGCAGCGTCCGGCCATTTTCCTTTCCTCCAGTGATAACTTAGAAAGCTGCTCCCCATAGGTTACAGTCGCCTCACTGGGTTCTTAAGCTGGGCTCAGAAATGGCATCTGGGAGCGGCAGTCAGCTGTGGCGTGCTTCTGTTCACATCACTGGGCCCAGGCACTGGCTGCCCATCGCTGGTGGTGACAAGCCATCGAAGGTCGGAATAAGGGACCACGGTGGCCCCCTGGCCTACTCACATGCACTCTGGGGCACAGAACAAGTGTGGGGTGCTGGGCCTGGGCCCCCACATCTTAAGAGGCACCACGTCCCTCTGGCTCTGAGAGGGAGTGCATGGGCCAGAGCTGGACGGGGCACAGTGTGTGCAACCCCTCCCCATGCACCCCGCCTGAAAGCTAGCGTTTTCTGAGCATGAGGGCTATAGCCAGGGACTTTGGCCTTCATGACAAAGCCCAGGTCACCCAGCACACACCTCTCTCCCAGCATGCTGGGGGGCTGAGACAGGAGGCTTACAAAGCCCAAGCACCAGCCAAATCGCTCAGCAGACTAAAGTGCCAGCTTAGCCGGCCCCACCCCCAGGGCACGCTGAGACAGAGACTGAGACTGGGCATGGTGGCATGCGCCTGTAATCCCAGCACTTGGGAGGCTGAAAATAGGAGGATCACTACGAGTCCGATCTGTGTAGTGTGAGACCCTGTACTAAAATACATTTAAAAAGAAGCCCAACCTGCATAGCTCTGTGACTTAGTGAGGCCCTGCCTGAAAAAGGTAGGGGATGTAGCTCAGTACAAAGGTCCTGGGTTCGATCCCGTCACTACCACCTGCACGCGCACACACACAGCAAGCTGATATGCTCGAGTTTCCTATGGGCACCCTGCACCTGTGCCCAGAGCTGCTGAGACCTGGACTCCTCAAGAGCAGAGGAGCCTGCTTCCCTGGGGCAGATGCTCAGAAATACTGCTACAACCCAGGGGCCATGTGAGAGTCCCAGGAGGCCACATCCTCAGGGACCCTGGGGCCATCACTGCCCCACTGCTCTGGGCTGAATGCACCAGGAGTTACCTGTTGGCCCTGCTGTGGGAAGAGGAAGTGGGGAGTCACAAGGGACACCCCTGCACTGTGGGAGAGGGGTGGGAGCACCTGGGCTCAGGAGTGGACACCGGGAAGCTGCGTGCGTCCCCCCTACCCCGTGGAGTAAAGGTCAAAGGTCACCCTGTGGAGGACACTTCACCTAGTGCTGCAGAATAGTAACAGTCATCCATCCTGGTACCGCTGCCTGGGGGCTGAGGTTCTGGGAGGTCTTAGGAGTTGTTCTCGAGGGGGGGCAGTGTGAAGACCCAGCCTACAGAGGAGGGACTGCAGCTTAGCAACTCCCCAGGCCCTGAAGCAGGAGATGTTCAGAGCAGAACGCAGAAGCGGGGACTGGGTGTGCTGCAGAAAATGGGGGCACCCAACAGGGGCCAGGGGGTGGGCAGCACGGGGGCTGAGGTGGCGGGGGTCCACAGATGACACTTGTCATCCCAGGAATGCACTCAGGGGTAGGTATTCTGGGACCCCACACTGGGGAGCCTCGAGTGGCAGCACAGGACCAGGTTCAAGGTCAGCCCAGTCCCTCCTCTGTAAACCAGGACAGGTCACAGTGGCTCCCCAAATCCCACTCAGGGCAGGCACGATCAGCGAGAAGGGACTGGCAGAGAAGTGGAAGAAAACATCAGAGTGACTCCTGCCAGGGACAGTAGCACACCCCTGTAATTCTAGCTGCTTCGCAGACCGAGGCAGGGGGATCATTTGAGCCTAGGATTTTGAGACCAGCTTGGAAACACAGCAAGACTCAAAGCAACACAAAACAGAACTCAGTGAGACAGTACCATTTTGAGCCCCAGATTCAGATCCAAGCTTAGCCACCCCTACTTCCGGTTCCCCACAATGCTCCCTGACACACTTGTTCCTGAGCGGACCCCATACACACACTGGCACTCATGTAGAGATGGTGATCATCCCTAACTTCTTGCTCTTTGTGCCAAACCAAGTGGCCTCCAAAAGCCAGCCAGATGGCCCTTGAGGTACCCCAAGGCCTAGGTTCATCCATGTACCCCGGGATTCAGGGCAGCACGCAGCCTGGTCTCTGTTCCCCTGCGGTACTGTCACAGCTCCCCCTCCTGGAAGTCTTGGTCAGTGTCCCAAAGGTCCAGGCTGGCAGCAGAGCTTTGGTGACGTCGGTACCCTGCATGCATCTTCACTCAGCCCTGCCCGTGGGGAGGACACCAGCATGGTCCCGTCTGAGGCTACCCCAGTGCATACTCCTGTAACCCAGCCCCCCACTGTGACACAGCTGCTTTTCCAAAGCCTTCCACTTTGTGACCTTGAACCTGGTGTCCTACTCCAGAAAATGGGAACAGAAGTAGCATTTCAGCCAGCTGGAGTCTACACAGGTGGATGGCAAAGCCCTGGCTTCACCAATGGAGGAAGCACCTGAGGAGGTGGCCTGGCCCGGGACACAGCTGTCCCTGCCCTCTCCCAAGTCTGGCATTTGAGGTGTAGGGGATGATACTGAAGGCTACCTGTCCTAGGCCTAGCAATGTGACCAGAGGCTGACTGACCCTGGGAGGAGGGCAAGGTGGGGACAAGGGTCCGTGCATGCAGGTGGGACAGGGCCTTATTACCCACCCACCAGGCACTGTTGGAATTCAAACGAATAAGATTAAAGCCAGAGGGGGCCAGGGAGATAGTTCGGTGGAATAAGTGCTTGCCTGGGAAGCGCAAGGTCCTTAGTTTAATCCCTGGTACCACCAAAAAAAAAAAGTAAGATTAAAGCCAGAGCATCGGGTCTTCCACAGCGGGTAACTGTGCCTGCGGCTGCAGGGGGCACCAGCTGGATGGGATAGGACAGAACAGGCCATCTGGCTCACCCCAGAAAGCTCTCAGGGAAGCCCTGATCACAACACTGCAAAGACACTGGCTTCGATTCCAGAGAAGACAGGAAGCCACAGGGCTTGTTCTGAAGGAGCTTGGAGCGGAGAAAGGCGAATCCCAAAGCGGAGAAGGCCGAGCGGTGGGGTCATACAGTGACCAAGCAGCCGCACCAGCGTCCACAGAAGCTCTATTGCCGGCTCTGCACTGACGAGCCCAGGAGTTTTCTCTGCGTGGTGGTGCTCAGTCACAGTCCCAGCTGCTCTGAAGGCCAAGGCAGGAGGGCTGCAAGTGTGAGGCTCACCTAGACAGTGTCACGAGAACCTGCCTCACAATTTAAAACTGGAAAGTACTGGGGATGTAACTCAGTAGCAGAGCAGGTAGCCTTGTGTTCCTTCTCCAGTATGGTAGTCCCTCGCTATTTCACATTTGGACTTTCACAGACTTTCCACAGGTTTTCAAAAAATTAAATTATTTATTGCGTATTTGCAGCACCAAATGTGTATGTTGTTAAAATTACCTAAGTTGGGACCAGAGATATTGCTCAGCAATATTGTCTGCCTGGCAAGCACAAGGTCCTGAGTTTGATCCCCAAAACCACCAAAAAAAAGAAAAGAAAATTAAATAGGTTTATGAGTTTAGAAAATGGCTAATAACTTTAGAAGTGTCTTTAGGAATGTGGGAAGGGTTCATAAAGCCTTAAAATATAAATACTAAAACATGTCACTACTTGGCTGATTTTCACCTATCATGGGGGTGTCTAGAACGTAATCCAGTGAGGACCAATGTACTCCAAAATGGGTAGGGCATTTTCTGTTCCATCAGCATCCGTACTCTACTGGCTTCCAGGTCTGTCTGCTTGTACAGCCTGGAGATGAAGAATCAAACACACACCTGAGCTCCCTCCACAACTAAGCACAGACTTAGAAAAATTTCAGAAGAGGGATGGGTGGGGACTTTGGTCTTCATATCCTGGAAAAGAGCGGTGGAAGGATGGAGCCCCTGGCCCGAGCTCACAGAATCACGAAGGGCACTCTGCTCAGGCCTCCGCCTCCCCGACTGACCACCGGGTCCTCTCAGCCTACAGGACCAATGGGCTCCTGAGGCTGCAATCACCATGGCAACCAGAACGAGGCAGGAGGAACCTCGATGATCCTCTCAATTCTCCCTTTGGAGGCATTCGTCTCCTTGAGGATCCAGTTCCCCCTCCCACAAGGTGGCCAAGACAGAGCCTGGGTTTCTGAGTCAGGCCGGAGTGCAGTTCCAACTCGCTTACTCCCTGTGTTCCCAGGCAAATCACAGCCTTTCAGGAGTCGGGATTGTGGAGAAAGCGCTCTGCGGGAAGTACAGGGTCAGATCTGCCTCCCAAGTATCTGGGCCCCTGCCTGCTCTGGGCCAGGTACAGGGCAGGTCTCGGCAGTTGCCAGGGTGCACGGAGGGCCCCCATGTAGGGCCATGCTGGGGTTGTGACATGTGTCCATGGCAACAGGTACACCCCTGGTACTTGCACTCCAGGGGTGGGTTCCCCGGGTGCTGAGGAAGGCTATGGATTGTGAGCCTGTCCAAGAGATGGTGATGGGTGCTGCTCTGAGCCGCCCCGCCCTGCCCGAACCAGGCGACCCAAGGGCCCAGGCTATCTAGGACATTCGAGTGACAATCACTTCCTGTCACAGTGCACCACCCTCAAGGGCCTTCTTGAAGCCACACATTCTTTCGGCAAAGCCCTGTAGGCAGCACAGAAGGATCTCAGGGTCCTCCTCTGGCTCCCCACAAGAACTGCAGGATCAAAGGCATTGCTGGCTCCACCCTATAGCTGGGGAAACAGGCTTGACAGATAAGCCAGATCTAGCCAAGGTTCTCCCGTGCCGGATCTCCCTGAACCGAGGCCTAAGGCAGGATCCATTGTTGATAAAGAGACAGGGTTGGCCCCAAGGACACCCAGGTCCCCTACAGTCACAGATTCACCTCCGTGTCACTCTACAGAGCTGCCCTGCTCAGAGCACCTGAGCGTGGCGGATGCCACCTGGCTGGCCCTCAACGTGGTGTCAGGAGGCGGCAGCTTCTCAAGCTCTCAGCCCATCGGCGTGACCAAGATCGCCAAGTCTGTAATCGCCCCGTTGGCCGACCAGAACATCTCGGTTTTCATGCTGTCCACCTACCAGACGGACTTCATCCTGGTGAGCGCTCAAGCGCATGCGCACGCACGCACGCACACGCATGTCGCATGTACGCTCACGTCACACGCACGCATGCTCCGCCCACTCAGTTTCTGTTCCGCTCCACAGGTGCGCGAGCGAGACCTGCCCTTTGTCACCCACACCTTGTCGTCAGAGTTCACCATCCTGCGGGTCGTCAATGGCGAGACGGTGGCAGCTGAGAACCTGGGCATCACCAACGGCTTTGTGAAGCCCAAGATGGGTGCGTTGGGCTGGGGTCCGCGCGCCACACCAGGGCGGCTCCACCCATGGAGCGTTCGCAAGCGCTAATCTTGCCACGGCGCTGGGATCCTGCCATCTCAGGCGAGCAAGGCGGTAGATGTGGGTGCAGCCAGTGACAGCCAGAGATCCCTTCTACCCTAGCCGTGGACATCAGGGTGGCTCCCAGGGGCATGGAATGGAATTTGGGGCTGAGCGGAAATTAACCTGGGTGTTGACAGCTGGAGTGAGCATAGAGGCCCATGGACAGCTTTTGGTGGCCATGGAGAGTGGCAAAGCAATGGGCCGTGGCTCACCATGCCTGCAGGTGGCCTTGCTGGAATGGGCTGGACCCGGCTCCATTCTTGGGCCCACCTGGCCTCGCTGCTGCACTCCACATCAGCCTTTCTTCCGTGTCTTTGTGCCCTCACAGTTCAGAGGCCAGTCATCCACCCACTGTCCAGCCCCAGCAACAGGTTCTGCGTCACAAGCCTGGACCCTGACACACTGCCTGCCGTGGCCACGCTGCTTATGGATGTCATGTTCTACTCCAACGGGTAGGGTCCCCATGTGGGTGTAGAACACTGCAGTCTGGGCCAGTGGCTAGACAGGAGAGGTGCAGGCCTGCCTAAGAGCTGATCTGATGAGGAGGCCCACTGAAAAGCCCCAGCCTGAAGGGGGAGACACCTCCCTGGGATGCGGTGGATGTGATTTGGTGGCTTGCACTGCTCCCCTGTGTCCCATTCAGGCCTGGTCCATTGAGGGGCGGAGAACTCGGTTTTTGTCTTTTGGGGAAGTGACAGGCCTGGTGAGCTGGCTGTGACCACAGCCTGTGCTCGAGGCTTGGGCTTGGGACACGCAAGGGCACCGGTCTCACACGGAATGAGACTTGGGCAGTGTGAAGTGTGGCACCCACCCTTTTGGGTGCTGGGGTCAGGGCAGTGCTTGGCCTGGCTTTAAAGGGGGTGTGGTGGGGACCTGCTCACTTAGCTTCCCACACCCAGGGTGAAGGACCCCATGGCAGCTGGCGAGGACTGTGGCCACATCCGCTTCTTCTCCTTCTCCCTCATCGAGGGTTACATCTCCCTGGTGATGGATGTGCAGACCCAGCAGAGGTGAGTGGGCTGGGCCAGGCCAGGGCTCCCACTTCACCCCTAGATGAGCAGGGCAGGGCCCACCATCGCCCTTTCATCCTTTGTTCCACAGCCCTGAGCCAGCATGGTCATTCCCGTAGCCACCCAGGCGAGAAGGGTGCACAGTCAGGACACTGGGAGGGGACAGTGGGGCAGGAAGCCCTGAGCCTCAGCCCTGACTCCCTCTCACCTGCAGGTTCCCCAGTAACCTTCTGTTTACCAGTGCATCTGGAGAGCTGTGGAAGATGGTGCGGATTGGAGGGCAGCCCCTGGGATTCGGTGAGCCCTGGGGCCTTCACACAGCGTGTGGCTCAGCCTCTGCTAGGTGGGATAAATAGGCTGAGGCCTAGGTCCCCATTCCAAGGGGTCCCTTGACCAGCGTGTGACATGTTTCTTGGCTGACAAGCATCATGGAGCAGCTCTGGCAAGGCAGCAGACATCAAAGAGCTTTTTTTTTTTTTACAGGGATCAAACTCAGGACCTTATTCTTGCCAGAGAGAGGGCTTTTATTTTCTTCTAACTCAAAAATTAAGGCCAGGCATGGGGATGCACACCTGTAATCCCAGTACTCTAGGAAGCTGAGGCAGGTGGATCTCAAATTTCAGCCCAACCTGGGCACCTTAGTGAGTGAGACTGTATCCCAAAAATGTAAACAAGTAGATTTTTTTAAAGGGCTGGGGAAGTAGCTCAGTGTAGAAAGCTTGAGTTCATTTCTCGGCACCTCCGAAAAAAAAGTCCAAGTGAGACCAACAAGGCCTGGGCCCTCCTGGGCTCCCACACAGCCTCTACCTGTGCCCACAGGGAACTCAGAATGTCAGGGAAGGCATGGGCAGGCACAGGTGAAGAAGGGCAGCATGGATACAGCAGGCGTGTGGAGCCCCAAGGGTGGAGGGCATGCTGAGCATTTGGCTGGAGATGCCCAGGAGGCCCCGGGAAGACCAGGTGGGGGGAGAGGGGACCCAGCCTCATGAAGGCTGTGCTCTGCCTGGTTTCCCCAGATGAGTGTGGCATCGTGGCCCAGATCTCCGAGCCCCTGGCTGCAGCTGACATCCCTGCCTACTACATCAGCACGTTCAAGTTCGACCACGCGCTGGTGAGTGTCTGGTGAGCGGGCAGGGACGGGATAGGCAGTGGTTCCGGCTCACACCGCTGCTTCCGGCCTACAGGTCCCCGAGGAGAACATCGGTGGGGTGATCAGTGCCCTGAAGGTCAGCCAGGCGGGGAAGCACTAGGAGCGGCGCTCCCGTGGTGCTGCACTGCCCAGCGTGTGCTTGCAGTATTTCTCCAGAGACCAGGAGAGCGACAGGCCCAGGACACTGCCCCGAGGGCCGAGGCCTCCCTAGAGCCTCAACCCTTTGGAAAGGGACCTGCTCCCCCAGCCCACCCTGGGAAATGGTGTCTGAGGCCCAGGGCGCCCGGCAGCCTCCGGGGGCTGTGTTTGGGGCCTGGCAGAGCTGGGCTGGGCACTTGAAGCTCTGGGAGGCCCCCGTGAGGCGGGGGGGGCTAAACGCGTGATCACTGCTCCCTGTTGCCAGGGCTCAGCTCCCCTGGAATGGAGGCTGTGGCCATCCTGACCCCAGCCGCCAACCACAGGGCCTGTGCCCTGCCTCAGCGGGGGCACAGCCACTGCCGAGAGGGGCCCTGTCAGACCTCCCCTCAGCGCTGCCCCGGGGCACTCACCAGCTTCTCTGTCCTCTGCTTTCCTGGACCCTCCTTGGGCGGGCGGAGTCTCGTTTCCCCCCAGCGTTCTACACTTGGGGTGTCTTAGGTCACTTCCACCTCCACCAGACAGTCAACTAGACCAGCACAGGGCGCCCCCACCGGCCTGCCCACCCGCCCCCCACCCCCTGTTCACCCCCCACTGCCCTGACCTCTGAGGCCAGGCATCCACGAGTACTTGACCCAGGGGGAGCTTAACTGAGCCTTAATAGTGAAAATCAGACTTCCTTCTAGTTTTTTATTTAACGTATTTGCAGCTGGCCCCGGGCTGCTGTTGGCTGTCATTTCTTTTCTCAAGAGATGGGTTCTGAGTTCTCCCCCGAGGCGCTAGGGATCGAGGGACAGACGTGGGAGCTTTGTCTTGGGAGGGGCAGCTGGGAGCAGAGTTCTGGAAGGACTCTGCCAGCTTGTGTCCCTAGCCACCAGCTGTCCTGGCAGGGGTGGAGAGGGGCCACCTGCTTCTTCAACTGGGGACAGGGCCTCGGAGTGGAGGCCCCCGTGCAAGGCATGGCGAGCGGCCCTTGGGGACCCAGTGTGCTAAGTAGAAACCCACTTCCTGCTTGGTTTTTAAGTTACTCATTTTGCACAAACCTCAAAAGTAACCAAATCTCATCAATTGTTTGCTGGTCCCAAAAGGAAGGTGGCTGAGTAGACAGGGCTGTGGTTGGAGCCCCGAGTCCCCTTTCTGTCCGTAGAAGGCCTTTATTTTCTGGGGCACCCCTCTCCGTGTCCATTTCCGTCCGCTTCCTTCCTGCTGGGCCAGTGCGTAAGCCTGGTATCCCCTGAGTCCTGTAGCCCTTAGACTTCTAGGACCGCCTATTGTATACGCCTATAAATACCTGTTTTATGTTGATATATATATACTGTAAATAGCATATATACTTGAGCAATATATATGTTAATATATTCTCTGTGTGGGGCGCGGCACAAACCTCCCCACCTGTGTGCGCTTTCGTGGGCACAAAGCCCCGCCCACTGTTGGCCACGCCCACAGGCACAGGGTTGCGCCACCGAGTATTTTTGAGTCTAGGCAATAAGATTTTGTGACATCCTGGGTCCCACAAACCTCCCTGGAGAGAGGACAAAACCAGCAGCCCACAGAGCCTGCCGCAAGGCCATGTGGAGGGCCAGCCCTGGCCTGGATCTGCTTCCCCACCCCCACAGCTCCAGCCCTGGACCCTGGACACCCATGTTTTCTGGAGGAGATGGTCTAGAGGAGCGGTTGGAAGTTGTTTTTAACAGAATGCCCCTTGCAGTATTACTCGAGCACCTGGCCTGTCACAGGGCCCACTCTGGCCTTCCTCAGAGGCCCATTTCCTGAAGGCCCCGTCCCAGATTTCTCTTTATTGGCAAGCTTAGAAACCCCAGGTTCTTGGGCCAGCTCTGCTCTGGGGAATGGCACCCTCTGTGCAGAACAGCACAGATGACCTTGCTGTCTGAGGACAAGCTGGGGTGAGGGTCCCGCTGAGGAGGCCCTGCGATCCCCCTAGCCCGCCTGTTTGTTCAAGGTGCTTTTCTGTTCTGTGTGTAGTGTAGCCAAAGTGTAGTCCACAAAGCCCTGGCAAGGCGGCACATGCCCTCGACCTCTCTCCGACCTTCCCTGGAGGCCCATGCATTCCCCCAGGAACCCTGCAGGGCTGTTGAGTGCCTGTGCCCCCCTGGAAGTCAGCCGCAGAGGCCACCATGGGGTAGGGGAGGGAAACGGAGCCCTTGCCTCTGCCCTGGCCTGGAATATAACCCTGCCAGGTGGCCAGGCCAGATCCGCTGCCAGGCCTGGGAATGTGTACGTCATCCTCTCTAGTGAGGGAAGTGCCCACCATGTGGACCTCACCCTGACCTCACCCTTCACCCCATCCCTGTACAGGGCCCACTGTGAGGGGTCCAGGATCCGGGAGGGAACTGTAACTGCTAGTTTCCAGGGACAAGGGCTCTAACCCTGACCCTATAACAACCCCTCCCCAAGACTTAGGGGGCCCTGGGCCCCCCAACCACCAGCACTCCCCACCAGCAGCCCAGGCAGCAAGTCCTCAGTGAGAAGTGGAGTGGAGGATATAACCAGGCGGCCTTGGTGCCCAGTGGAAGGGTCCTCACCTGCTGAGAAGAGAGCTTATCAGGATAACAGGTCAGGAGGGAACTGTGGCAGATGGGACAGGCCCAGTCCAAGCCCAGTGCCATAGCCTAATGGGTGATTTTAAGAGGGGGTCCTGGGCCCCCTACCACCGTATCTCCCTGGCAGACCTTTCCAGGTCCCAAAGTTACCCTGACCACCTTCTGAGTCTCTAGGCTGGACATGGGCTCCTCCCATCCTCAGCTGGGAAAGGACCTGGGGGTGCACCCAGGTGACTATAGAACCCTGTAACCCTGCTGTGACAGAAATCTGATGTGTCGTTCTGAACAAAGCAGGGAAAAAGGGAGATGAGCCCCACCTCTTCCCATAGGAGAGGGGCCACAATGCTGGCAAGCAGGCATTCTTGGGGTCTTGAGCTTGCTGGTTTTCTGGAGACACTACAGGCAGGTGGGGTTGGGGCCTGGAGGGAGGGAACTTGGTGCAGTGGCTGGTGGGGTCACCCACAGAGGGACAGGGCAGCCAAGAGGAGGGAGCCCCGTGTAGCTAGACAGCCTGTTCCTGCATTGCAAAGTTCGTCCTAGGTAATTTTCTTTCCGTTTCAAATTAAAGCAGCAAAACCACAGCCCAGCCATCCCTGTCCTCCACAAGCTGAGGGAGGAGCCTGCCCCTCCTGGGGAGGCGATGGTGGAGGTGTGGCAAGTGTGGTTCTTATGCATGTGTGTTCGCGTGTGCGTGTGTGTGCGTGTGCGCATGCTCTGAATGAAGGGGCTGGCTAATTCAGCATGTGGAGTCCATAGGCCACGTGGACAGAGGGGACTGGGTAGGGACCCAGCTGGCTTCAAAGCAAGGGTGAAACTGCTGTCACACCTACCCTGTGGAGGGACAGAGGTGTTCCTAGCCCAGCCTGGCCCTCGGTGCAGCCAGCCTGACCTGGCGAGGCCCTTCCCCCTGTGTGGATGCCTCAGATCTCCCAGTATGCATGGGGAAAGGTTCTGGGAAGGGACCCGAGCAAAGGGCACATCCCGGAAACTGCAGACCCCAGCTCGGGGGAAGAAAAAGCAGGCCCAACTCAGGGCCCAAGGTAGGCCAAGCCCAGTTTTTCTTTCCACTGCCTCCATTTACCTATATTAAGAAAATGTCCCAGGAATAGTTGAGCTGGGTTGACTCCAAAACAGGAAGCATGTGTGGACAAGAAGTAACTAAGCCCTGTCGCTCTATGCCAAAATCATTTCCGTTACCCTGAGACGGGGAGAGGAAGAGGTACAGGGCGCTCCTGCCCAAGGTACCCTCGCCTGCACCTAGCATGCCACGCCCGGTCAGCAGCAGCAGCAGCAGTGGGCTGTCCAGGGCCCAGGCCTGGATGCAGGTGGCCAGTGGCAGGCTTACCCTACCCCCGGGGCCCTCATGCTTATTTTCTTTGTCAAACACAGAACCCTCGCGATTCACGTACTGTATGATGGAGAGAAAAAAGTACCTAATGTTCCCCCAAAAAAGTATATTTTGTACTTTGTAAAGTGTTAATTAAAATGAATGGGGAAAAAATGACATTGGCGGCCATTGTTTTGTGGGGTTTTCTCTGAGGACACTTTTCCCTTCTCCAGAGGACGCCTGGGGAAGCAACCAGGGGCTGCAGGGATTGCACCGCAGCCAGGAGCAGCCCCACGGTGAGGGGTGTCACCCGGCACTGCAGAACACACTGCCCCTGACCAGTGACCAGATCAACAGAGCACCGTGACCGAGGGTGAAGGGCAGCTGCTGGGCAGCCCATTTATTCAGGGAAATAAATGCTCAGGGTTGAAATTCAGGTGTGGCGTGGCTTACAGAGAGGCCAAGCGGCTGTACTCCAGGTGAACAGCCATGCAGGCTGGAAAACTGGACTCACACCAAAGCCCACACACAAATACTAAGGGCAGAGCAGGTAGCTGGGGGGGTGGGGGTGGGGCAGTTCCTGCCTCGATTATGTGAAGCCCTGGGTCCCACCCACAACCCCACAAAATTTACAAAAATAAAATGCTGGCCCAATATAAAACCCATATTTTGGTATCATTCATGATAGTAAAAAGAGTGGAACTGGGCTAGCATGGGAACCACTCCAGAACTCAGGGAGGCTGAGGCAGGAAGATCTAATGATCCCACGGATCATTCTCTGGGCCCTCAGCCTCCTCCCACTGGAACAAGGCTTGACTGCTGCAGAGATGGACCCTGAGCCTGCAGTTGTCCCAGAGAGACAGGACTGGACACTGTTCTAAGCCACAGCTTCGGGTCCCCCACATCGGCACGCAGCTACCACCACGTAATGGCAGCAATAGCAAAATGACGACTCTGGCTCTCCAGAGCTTCCTCCCCCACCCACATTAGCCTGTTGGTCCTATCAAGCCAGCCAGCTCTCAGTCTGAAGCATCAACACCATGAAGGGTTTTATTCCGGGTTGTTTTTGTCTTATTTTCAGTAGTGGAGATTGAACCCAAGACATTAGCACTGAGCTACATTCTCAGCACTTCCTATGTTTTGAGACAGTCTCACTAAGTTACCCAGGCTAGGATCAAACTTGTGCCACTCCCGGCACGGGTTTAGCCTTTTAAACTCAACTATCACTAGTGGGACCCTCAGCACAGAGAAGAGCACAGATCTCAGGACTCCAGACATCGTCCACAGCCCAGGCCCATCCGGCTGTGGTGGAAGGAAGCCCTGGTGGAAGGAAACAGCAGGAGTCCCTGGGGAAGTGGCTACTGCTCAAACTTTCCTGGGGCAGCGTCAGACAGCTGCCTTAAGAGGCTGTGTTGCTACTGGGTGCTGTCCCAAGGCCACCTGGAAGGATCACATCAGTCCCACAGCCACCAACTGCAGGTAGTACACACCTGTAATCCTAGCACTCTGGGAGGCTGAGGCAGGACAATCACAGGTTTGAGCCCAATCAGGGTAGCTTAGTGAAACCCTGCCTTAAAAAGTGCTGGGGATGCAGCTTCTGCAGAGTCCTTCCTCACCACCATGGACCGTAGGACCCACCAGTCTGTGAATCCTGCTAGAGTGACTCAGGCCCACCGCAGGCTCTGCTGTAGCTGCTTTAGAGCTGTCCCAATCACAGTTCCAGAAGGGAAATGAGCTTTCCATTCCCTCGGAAGAAGCAGGCTGTCACAGGCAGGACCCCTCACTCTACCCTA
>PVKN010025589.1:0-14017 GCA_004027915.1 Capromys pilorides
GTGGTGGCGCTGGCGCAGCATGTGGTGCCGGGGATCGAACTGCAGTCCCCACAGTTGCCTGAGCCCTCCTAAGCAGGCGCTTTAGACCACTGAACCATCTCGCCGGCCCCTGTTTGCTTGTTTTTTGCAGGACCAGGGATTGAACTCAGGCCCTTGTGCTTGCCAGGCAAGCACTTATTCTACTGAGCTATTTCCCTGGCACCTCAGAACTCTGATTTTGAGAAAAAGTCTTATTCCAATAAGCAAACTTTGTTTTACATTTTCAAGGACCTATATTCCTGGAATTATGACTATATTTAATATACCATGAGATTAACAGTAGTGAATTGCTCTACACAGAGGAAAACCTTTGTTTCTTAAATTAGTTTTGTACCAAAACCATCTTCAAAGAGAAAACCTTATTGTAACATTTTTTTAAAAAATGTGTGTGTGTGTGTGTATGTGTGTGTATGTGTGTTTGAGACAAGGTCTCCCTATGCAGTTCAAGCTAGCCTTGAGCTCACTTTTGTAGCCCAAGCTAGTCTTTTTTTTTTTTTTTTTTTTTTAATTTTTTTTGTTTTTATTTGTTTGCTTGTTGTGTTTGTTTGTTTCTTTATTTATTTATTTTGTGGCTGGCTCAGCCTGCCCTGGTGGTGGGGCTGGCGCAGCATGTGGTGCCGGGGATCGAACCGCAGTCCCTGCAGTTGCTTGAGCTTTCCTAAGCAGGCGCTTTAGACCACTGAACCATCTTGCCGGCCCTCCCAAGCTAGTCTTAAACTCACACTGATCCTCCTGCCTCAGCCTCCTGAGTGCTGTGATTACAGGCATGCGCCACCACACCTGGCTGAAAAACTTTATCTTTTTCACCAATGATTTATTTATTCAGGGTGTCTCCTAAGAGACTATTGAGACTATTGGGAGCTCCTCATTAATGAATAAAAAGGTTGGCCACACCTCGTATTCACCAATTGGACTCTTCTCTAATATTTTTTTTCCCACTTTAGGGAATTTTTGTTTAATTAGCTTAAACCTTATGATGTGCAGTGTACAAATCAATTTTGATACCACTTTGACTATCTGGTAATTTAGGGAAAAGCATGCGTCTAACTAACTCTATATCTCAAATTACATTTAGAAAAAATAAAAATAAATAAAAATAAAAATAAAAAAAGAGTGATACAGGGAGAAAAAACTGGGGTAGATGACCTCCAAAATGATATAGGGAACCTCCAAATAATATAGGGAAAACTGATCTCCCCACCTGAAAAGTACCTGGGACGAGTTTGTGTTCTCTAAAACCAAAGAACGAATTTTAGGAACATATGGAGGTAATAAGCAGAACATATTTATTGAAGGAAAGAAAGCTTCTGTCTGAGAGAGGGACAGGAGGGGGGTCTTCTAGTCCCCCAGAAGCTGTCTCTTTCAGGGACTTTTATAGAGGAAAACCATGCAGTAACGCAGGTCTAAAGTGAAAACCACGGAAACTCGCTTAGCTGGGCATGAGGTGGGACAAAGCTATGGTCAACCAATGAGGTCACAAGCACCACTGCCCAAGTAAAGTCAGTTAAGTCCAGGACCAAATGGGAAAGCAAGTCACGTAATGAGCGGGAGTGAATGCAGAACAGAACTTTATCAGGTAGCTGTCAGGTAGTAGTCAGATTAATGATTCTTCTGGCTCCCTCAGGGTGATGATCAATCTCGGATGTCAGTCTTCAAGGAGGTCAGCATTTGTTTGAACTTTGGTCTTTAGGTCTGGCCCACAGCAGGAACATCCGTCCCACCCATAGTTGCTGGATATCTTGCCTTTGGTATTATCTCCTTCAAGGGCCTGGCCAGTTTGACTGCCTATAATAATTCTATTTGACTGGGCTGCCTAAGATACTGTGGACACATTGTTTCTCTCACTGAGAGAGTCTGTTTTCTCATAGATAAATATTCCCGTATTTGTTTTCTCTCGGGCCTGCCTGTGAGGTTGGGTTTTTTTAATTTATTGCAGGGGGAATCCTGTGTTGCCTTACCAGGAAATCTATGGAAATGTTGGCATTTGAAATCCAGCCAAGAGTTTAAATTAATAGCAAAGAAGTTGGAGAAAAGAAAAGGAAACGAAATTTTCCAGGGATGTTGTTGTTAGACTTTTGTTCGTTTGTCTGAGTTGTTTGTTATCTGTCCCCAATGTGCCCGCGTCCCAGCTGTGCTCGTGCCAGGGG
Source organism: Capromys pilorides (assembly GCA_004027915.1). Lineage (NCBI taxonomy): Eukaryota > Metazoa > Chordata > Mammalia > Rodentia > Capromyidae > Capromys > Capromys pilorides. The sequence continues at coordinate 2,187 of PVKN010025589.1, forward strand.
GCAGCCACCGAGTCTATAGCTTGGGCTCAGGCAGTGCCTTTAGTTCTGTTCTTTCCTTTCTTGCCCTTTGTGACAGTCTGTCTGAGAATGCAGAGGGGCACAGACCTAGCTCGGTTGTCCTATTGCATTGCAGTTATCACTGCTGTGTCAAATTACACCAGTCTTGGGCTTCTACTGTGTGTGGCGTGAGGGGACATCTTTGGGACCTTTGTTATGGCTGGAACCGTAGAGAACAAACCAACTGTCTTGAGCTGCGTGATCAACTTTGTTAAGTCCCAAGATAAAAAGGGAAGTACTTTCGGGGTTTCTATTATCTCGTCCTGAGCACTGTGGCGTCCTGGAGACCTCAGCCCCGCTGCTCTCACTCCACCTGAGCTTTCTCTACCCACCTCCCTTTGCCTTTGAGCTGATGACAGGGTGACAACAGCCCAGAGCTCGCCAGCCCAGCTCAGGCGCCCTTACCTGTCCTGCCCTTGCTAGGCAGGGTTACCTCCTCCTGCCCCCAGCCTCCTGGGCAGCTGCTCTCCTGCTGTGGCCCCTGGAGGGGATTCTGAGTCCCCTCCCCCAGCCTGTGCTTCTTCTGCTTGTGTACTGCAAACTGCCAAGGTAAAAGTCTGCAGGAATAAGTTACTGCTTCCTAGGATTGAAAGCACAGAATGAGAATATAGACAGAAAAGGGGAAAAGTGGCGCTGGCAGCCTATAGGAAGGTTATTCCAGGGGAAAGGGATATTTCAAGTGAAAAGGTCCAAAGCTGCTAGAGAGAGAGAAACAAAGTGATTATGAAGGAACTGGAGGAAGTTTCAAAAAAGCGTTTGTAAAGAACTTAAAAGAAAAGAGAAATCATGTAATTTAACCTGGCCAGAGATATATTTAAGTGCACTCTGGTTTTGTAAGAATATTTGTTTGATCTGCATATTTCTTTATGAATGTATATGTTGTTATCTGAGTTTTAAATATAGACTTTATTTATTTATTTATTGTGGTATGAGGGACTGAACTCAGGACTCTGTGCTTTCTAGGCAAATGCTTATTCTACTGAGGCATCTCCCCAGCCCCAAATATAGACTTTAAAGCACGTTTTCTTCTGAGTTACCAGCTGGTCTAAATGATATCAAAATTGGTATATATATATATATATATATATATATTTAAAATGGGAAGAGATTATTAGGCAAGATCCTTGATTGGTGGATACAGAAGTGGCCAACATTTGTTCATCAATAAAGAGCCCCAATAATCTCCTTAAAGATATTCCAATAATGTCATTGGTTAAAAGGTAAGTTTTTAAAAAAATATTCATACATAATAGGAGGTTCGTGTCAAACCAACATGAACAAAAACTTATGGGATATATATGAGAACTAAAATAGGCATTTCATGCTGACCGTTGTGGTTAGAATGCTATGTATAATTACTGATGTCAAATGTTTTGTGTAAAGTACAACTCTTGCCTGTTAACACTCTGCAGGGATTTAACTACTGAAATGTCCATGGCTGATAAAAAAATGACAATTCTCTGGCTACACTTTATATTTAAGGTGCTTACCTCTGCTCCCACCTAGCTGGATCTGGTGTGCTGTGTTAGATTTGAAGATGGATTCTTTGTATTCTTCCCTTGACAGTTACTTCCCAGGAATTGTTTGCCTTTAACAGGGGGATCCGAGGGGGAAGGCACGAGTGCCAATGACATGGACATAAATTCCCGAAGATTTAAAATTCTCTTTACTCTTCTCAAAATTTTTGTCAAAAATCTGGTGTTTTAGCCAGGGGTAGTGGTACACACCTGTAGTCCCAGCACTGGGGAGACTGAGGCAGGAGGTTCAATGTGAGTTTGAGATCAGCCTGGGCTACAAAAGCGAGCTCAAGGCCAGCCTGAATTGTATAGCGAGACCCTGTCTTCAAAAGAAAAAAAAATCTAGTGTCTTTGTCTTTTGGTAATAACAATGCTAACTTGTTTTCCTCTTACAGAATAGATGATTTGTTGCTAACTGGAGACCCAAGAGTTATGTAAAGAGGGGACAAAACAAGATTAAGAGTTACCACATTTTTAAGAGGAATGCTCAAATATGTATTCAAACTGTGAAATTCCTTGAGTTCACCCAGACTGAAGCCATTCAAGGACTAGAGGAGCCTAGGACCCGAAAAGAGTTGAGAGTTCCTGAGAACAGTTGGTTTTTGCTATTTTTAGGTGTCAAGTTTTGCCTCTGTTGCTAAACCCTTGTATGAAACCCTAAAGGGAGGTAATAGCCTCCTGCGTGGATTGGAATTCAGAACATCCAAAGCATTTGAGGATTAGGGAAGAAACTCTGGAGGGCTCTGGCTCTGGCTCTGTCAGATGTCACTGAACCCTTTCAGCTGTTTGTTCCTGAGAAAGAAGGAGTTTCTTTTTTTTCTTTTTTTTCTTTTATGGCTGGCTCAGCCTGCCCTGAGGGTGGGGCTAGCGCAGCGCATGTGGTGCTGGGGATGGAACCCCGGTCTCTGCAGTTTCCTAAGCAGGCACTTTAGACCATTGAACCATCTGGCCAGCCCAAGGAGTTTCAATGAGTCTTTTTTTTTTGTATTATGGCCGGCTCAGTCTGCCCTGGGGGTGGGGTTGGCACAGCTTGTGGTGCCCAGGATCAAACTGCGGTCCCTGTGGTTGCCTAAGCTTGCCTAAGTAGGCACTTTAGACTGCTGAGCCATCTCACCGGTTCTCAGTGAGAGTCTTAACTCGTACCTTGGGCCATGGAAGCACCCTGTGGCCTATCCAAAGGCTGGACTGTGTGGCTGCTGGGTGGCCATCATGCTTGCAGGACACTGCAGTAGCCGTTGTATTAGTAGGGGAGGCTGACAAATTAACCGGGACAGAAGTTGAGCGTGTTCATGCCTCATGCAGTGGAGACACTGCTGTAGGGCCCTAAAAGGTGGCTCTCGGGCAGTAGGCTGGGCCAGTACCAGGCAGCCCTTCTTAAAGTCTCACATTTAACTCTTTTTGTGTGTGCGTGTGGAACCAGGGATCAAACTCAGGACCTTGCACTTGCCAGGCAGGCAGGCACTTGTACCCCTGAGCTGTCTCCCTGGCCCCTTAACTCTTTTTTATTTATTTATTTATTTATTTGTTTGCTTGTTGTGTTTGTTTCTTTATTTATTCATTTTGTGGCTGGCTCAGCCTGCCCTGGTGCTGGCGCTGGCGCAGCATGTGGTGCCGGGGATCGAACTGCAGTCCCCGCAGTTGCCTGAGCCCTCCTAAGCAGGTGCTTTAGACCACTGAACCATCTCGCCGGCCCTACTCTTAAGATTATTTAGGCCATTAATCCTACATCCCTCCCTCCAATGTTGTTGGAACTCCTGGAGCAAGATTGTGTGGAGACCACGAGGCTATTTATTCTGCAAGACCTGACCTGCAGGACACCCCACTCCAAGTCTCCAGCCTTGCCCTGTTTGCAGGTGGAAGCAGTATGGTCATAGGTGGTGTACAGAGGGCAGGAGCAGTGGCTGTGACTGTGGAAAGGACAGTGTGAAAAGGAAGTCCCAGGGACCTTAGCCCAAAATAAAGAAGCCTCCTAACCACAGGAGAAAAAGGCATAAAAGAATTCCCAGGAGATTTTGAGCTTGTTACAGGAAGTATGGTGGCCCACTGAAGTGGCAGCGATACATTTTCGTGGACATCAGAAAGGCTGAGGTGGGCTGGCGAGATGGTTCAGTGGTCTAAAGCACCTGCTTAGGAAAGCTTAGGCAACCACAGGAACTGCGGTTGGATCCCCAGCACCACATGCTGTGCCAGTGCCACCCCCAGGGCAGGCTGAGCCAGCCACAAAAATAAATAAATAAAAATAAAAATAAAAATAAAAATAAAAAAAGGCTGAGGTAATAGGGTTGCCACCATGGTAGCAAAGCAAGTTGCTGTGGGGAACTTACTACCAGAAACACGTGTCATGGTAGTGTCACTCCTTCAGCCACCCAAATATTTTGAGACTGGGTTATTGTGGACCAAGTCCGAAGAGACATAAAAAATGGGTGACAAACCTTATCAGGGGGAAGAATATTTTTGTCTAAAAACATGGGACATTTTGTGATTCGAAAACTGCATGACAAGTCCCATATGGGCAAGACAGCTATGGCCAAGCTGCTTGGCCACTCTGTATCTCCAGGCTTTGGACCTTGTGCACCTCAGTGGCCCCCACATGTGCTAACAATAACCTAGTTTCTCACCCGCAGTGTAAACCAGGCATCTGCTCACAGACAACCTTCCCTTTTGAGGATGTCAAAGTGGACCTCACTGAGGTCAAGTCGATGGTTGGAAACAAAGATATTTATTGGTGTTCATTTGCACCTTCTCAGGATGGGTAGAGACCATGCCCACCAGATCCGAGACCTCCAGAGAGGTGGTACAAACACCGATGGAATTAATCGCCCCCCCCCCCCCACCCCCGGTATGGGCTCTCCAGTATGGCAGCTCAGACAATGGGCCTGCTTTCGTGGGTAGAGCAGTTCAGAGCCTTTGCAGGGTTTTAAGCCTAACATGGAAGCTACATACTGCCTACTAACCCCAAAGCTTGGGCCAAGTATAGCGACAAAACCGCACCCCAAGGAGCCCCCGTCCAAGTTATGCCAGGGCCAGGTGTGGACTGGGTGCCTGTGCTTCTGATGGCCCTGCTGCTGCCATGCCGCACCCCATACTGGGATGGGCTCACTCCTTTTGACATCCTATTTGGATTTCATTTATTTATTTGTTTGCTTGTTGTGTTTGTTTGTTTCTGTATTCATTTTGTGGCTGGCTCAGCCTGCCCTGGTGGTGGCGCTGGCGCAGCATGTGGTGCCGGCCATCGAACCGCAGTCCCTGCAGTTGCCTGAGCCTTCCTACGCAGGCGCTTTAGACCACTGAACCATCTCGCCGGCCCCTTGACATCCTATTTGGAAGACTGCCACCCTTGGTGCTGGTACTGGAGAAACTGTAAAAGAGTGAGAGACAAAGGATCACTCCTTTAAATCCCCAAGTTGGGGAGGAGTCCTGACATCAATTTTAATCAGAAGCTTGCTAAGTCCTTACAGCTCTGCAGTCTACTCTGCAGGGTGCGACCCCCTCTCCAGCCCCTCCTGCAGTCCACCCACCGCTCGTTCCGAGATCACCAGGCTGTTCCCGAGAGACCTGATGACCCACGGGCAGCCCAGCCCAGTGATCAAGTCTACACCGAAGAGAGACAGCCTGCCTCTCTAGGTGCTCGCTGGGAAGGCCTCTATGCCGTCACCCAGAGCACAGCACAGCCATCGAGGTCACAGGAAGGAGCCACTGAATCTACCTCTCATATGTCAAATCTGCAGGACCTGAGACCTCAGATAAGTGGGCTATCAAAAAGACTTCTGGGGCTGGTGAGATGGCTCAGCGGTCTAAAGCACATGTGTCGGAAACTTTAGGCTCACCGCAGGGACTGCGGCTGGATCCTAGGAACCACATGCTGTGCCGCCCCGCCCGCCCCAAGGGAAGGCTGAGCCGGCCATAACACAAATACATGAGGTTTAAAAAATAAAAAAAAAAAAAAAATTGGGGCCGGCGAGATGGTTCAATGGTCTAAAGTGCCTGCTTAGGAAAGCTCAGGCAACTGTAGCGACTGCGGTTCAATCCCTGGCACCACATGCTGTGCCAGCCCCACCACCAGGGTAGGCTGAGCCAGCCACAAAATAAATAAATAAACAAACAGATAAATAAAATAAAAAAAGATTTAAAAAAATAAAAAAAAAAACTTTAAAAATAAATAAATAAAAATAAAAAGACTTCTGACCTTTTGAAGGTCAAAATTCCCAAAATGCGAGCCATAAGCTCTTGGTGCTTCTGGCTCCCCTTCTGTTTTTGCGTAGGCTGCTGAGTGCCTCCCCCCAAAATGTAATCAAGGATTGCTGGCTTTGCTTAACCCCAGAGCCCCCTTACTCTACTGGACTGGCAGAAGTCACCACCGTAAGTGGAGATAACACTGGGGGACCTCGAAGGGTCTGGATTACCTATCCAAGGTTTCCCTTGGAGTTCCTCGCTGTGTGCTACACATTGTAATTCCACTGCGTACGTTTATAATACTTCATATCCCTTGAACCAACACTTTGTATCCCTACTGGAAACTTGGTGTGCCTGTACAAATGGCCTTACCCCTGCATGTACCTAAATGTGTTTACTGGATCTTCTCCCGAGCTGTATTAGCCCATGCCCTGCTGCAAGTGTATGGTATTCACGGGGAGGTGGATGTGAATTTCTCCACCTCCCCATTCTAAACAGCTAAGAGAGCTCCCTCTGTACTAGTCCCCAACCTACTAGGAATAGGGCCAGCGGGATCAGCAGCCTTGGGCATTTGGCCCTCGTTGTTGGGCCGGAGTCATAGAGTTAGCCTTAAGTCAATTAAGGAAATGTCAAAATGACAGAAAAACAGAAAGGTGCCACCAACAAAGGCTTGTTCCCTACTTCCCCATGGCTCCTATCTAGCGCTATGATGGCTCATAGTTACTATAGGACCTTGCATACTTAACTGTTTGATAGAATATATACAAGACAAGATTCAATCTATAAAACTAGTGATCCTGCAGACTGGATATGAAAGGCTTTCAACTGAAAATTCAGTGATTTGATCTATGTGCTAAGGGAATGTGATGGCCTAAACCCAGTTGCTTAACATAAGAGTTGCCATGATAAACTGTAGCTAACCCCAGAGTCATAAAAACAGACCTATGTGTGAAACAAGTAACCATATGGAGGAAATATACCCTGAAAAAGCCTGACCCTACACAATAGCAGGAAACAAGTAGCCAGATGTATAGCAAGGAAAAAAAAAAAAAAACTTTGACAAGCTATACATTTTATTCTGACAGATAGGATGGGTACTAATCTAACCGATTGGCAAGCAAGATATATTGCATATTTCCTTTATATACTCTCATGTCCTCTGGTCAGCACCCCTGGCTTAGACTCTGAAACAGAGATCTATGCCTGATGGTTGCTGAGCTCAGCTAATGAAAGGATTTTCAAATTTTTAATTGGCTACTTGGATTCCTATATTGATTATGAGCCCACAACATAAAGCAGCCTTTTCCTTAGGCCAAAATCAGTAACAATGCCTTTTTATTTTATTTATTTTTTATTTATTTATTTATTTGTTTATTTATTTATTTTATGGCTGGCTCAGCCTGCCCTGGTGGTAGAGCTGGCGCAGCATGTGGTGCCGGGGATCGAACTGCAGTCCCTGCAGTTGCCTGAGCTTTCCTAAGCAGGAGCTTTAGACCACTGAAACATCTCACCAGCCCAACAATGCCTTTTTATAAGGGAAAATAATTTCTTGAAACTGTTTGGTTTAACTTTTACACTTGCTCCTTTGAGTAACATCCGATTAAGATGGATGTACTCATTTTCTACTGATGTAGTTTCCCATTACTCTGAGCTTTTCCTGGTGGTCTCACCTACTCTGGGCATACTTTTCCCATGTGGTTGGTCAGGCCTCTCTTAACTCACCCTTGGTGGTCTTCCATGCCCCAGGTTGCACATCACTTGTATGTTATGAGTCAGGATGAGAAGACCTATGACTACAGCTTAAGATGTCTCAGAGACTTTAGTCTCTCAGAGTGAGCCCAGAGCCTCAGAAGCATCTCACTTTTATCGAGGGCTAAAAGCAAGCTAAGGAATGTGCATAACTACTTCTGTGAATACAAACAGCTCTTTCTATTGCCTTGAGCATTTACCTAACTCTTAAGTTTACATAATACTAGCCATTAACACCCGAGGCAAGGGAGGAGACAACAAACAGGGCACCAGCAGGAGAAGCTGTTATCTGCAGCCTTGAATTCCAGCTTTCTGGAATTTACAAGTGAGGCAACAGTTCTCCAGGGCTCTGTTTTCTGCTCCCTGCTCCCTCAGGACATTAGGCTATAAAGTACTAGTTGCATTCCTTTCCTCTTTTGTCTGGCCTTCAATGGATGTGCCTCCTGGTGTATCTCATCTTCTGCGCTTGCTTCCTTGAGGGCCTAGCTCTGTCTGACTGCCTATATTATTTCTACGTAACTTAGTTGTCTGTAGTATTTTCCCACCTGAAGCAGTATCCCTAACAGTCATGAGGGGGTAAGACCAGACTATTGCTCTGGTTTCTTCAGTCTGAAGGGGGTCATAGTTATTATCAGCAGTCAGAAATACTCTACAAAGGGTCTATCTAAAGATCTCCAATACATGCCAGACATTCTTATCTTGGGTAGGCATATAGCTTTAAGTTTCTATATTTCACTTTGGCTCTACAGCATAGGCAGGCCATATGAAGTTGCAAAGAAATATCAAATTGTTATTTTCAACATGTAAGGGTCAAATATCTCCTGCATTTCAAAGGAGTAAGACTTTGACGCTCAGTTCCCCATTTCTCTATCCAGTTATCTTGGACGAACACCTCCAAATGATATAGGGGAAAGAAATTCCCAACCTGCTAGATGTCTGATAGGAGTTCATGTTCTCTAAAATGGAGGAATGAATGCTAGGAACAATGGAGGTTAAAAGTAGAATCTATTGGAGGAAAGAGAGAAAAAAGGGATCCCAAGCAAGTTACCACAATGTGCTTTTGAAGCTGCTAGCCCTGGAGCTAAGTGAATGGGAGCAATGATTTGCCTTAGTACTGAATGCTACCCACCTGCCTCCTGACAAAGCCATCATACTGAGGCAGTACGAGGAGAAAAATTGTGAACTGATTTGTGACCAGAAACAAATATGGCTTTTCTGTTGTGTAGACATGGCCTAAAAGAGGAAATCAAAAGTCTCTCAGCAACTGTTGTCAGGAATGGTTTCAGAGGAAGAATCTTCCCCACACATACATTCAGAAGCTTAAAGTCTGCCTGGATCCGACTTTCTTTCCTTTCTTTCTTTCTTTCTTTCTTTCTTTCTTTCTTTCTTTCTTCCTTCCTTCCTTCCTTCCTTCCTTCCTTCCTTCCTTCCTTCCTTCCTTTCTTTCTTTCTCTTATTTTGGGAGGGACCAGAGATCGAACTCAGAACCTTGCACTTGCCAGGTAGGCACTTGTGCCACTGAACTATCTCCCTGGTCCTGTGGAAGCAACTTTAATGAGGAAGAAATTCAGAAGACATGTTCAGGAAACTACACAAGTGCTAAAAGAACTAGGAATTTGTATTTTAATTTTTTTAAATAAATAAATAAAAATTAATTGATTAATTAGTTTATTTATTTATTTATTTTACGGTACCAAGGATTTAACTCAGGACCCTGTGCTTGCCAGGCAAGTGTTTATTCTGCTGAGCTATCTCCCTGCCCCGCCCCCCCCGCTCATTTTAAATATTTGTTGAGTGTTTTAAAAAAGCATCAAGGGATGTTCCTGGGGTCATATGGTACATAACACACACAGTCTTTCTGTTAATTGGTACTGGAGCAGCGCAGGAGAAGCGGGGCCATGAGGAGAATAAAAGCAGCTCCACTGATGACTGAAAATGACAAAACAGCCACCTAACGGAAGAGGAATCAGCTTGGAAATGGAAGCCCAGTTTGAAGCCTGGGACCATTTAAAAAGCTAGTATCCAGCTCACATAGAAGACATTGACTACGAAGAAGAAAAAGTACTCATCCATTTCAAGTACTGGAACCATCATTATGATGAGTGGTTTTGCTGGGACAGTCCTTTTTTTTTTTTTTTTTAATTTTATTTATTTATTTGTTTGCTTGTTGTGTTTGTTTGTTTCTTTATTTATTCATTTTGTGGCTGGCTCAGCCTGCCCTGGTGCTGGCGCTGGCGCAGCATGTGGTGCCGGGGATCGAACTGCAGTCCCCGCAGTCGCCTGAGCCCTCCTAAGCAGGCGCTTTAGACCACTGAACCATCTCGCCGGCCCTGGGACAGTCCTTATTTATGCCCTTTAGAGAAAATACAGTCAAGGAAAGAGGGCTTACATGAAGAGGATGTATCATCTGAATTTCATATAAATGAGCATGTCCTTGGTTGCTGGTCTCATTGTCGCTTTCATCCAGCCAAAGTCACTGCTGTTAACAAGGGTGGTACCTACACTGTCAAATTTTATGATGGAGTAGTTCAGACTGTCAAGCATATTCATGTCAAAGCTTTCTCCAATAATCAGAATATTGTGGGTAATGCTAAGCCTGAAGAAACATCACAAAACTCTTTCATCATCTCCTGATGAACTAAAGAAGTTTAAAGAGCAGAAAAAAGCCACAGTCAGTATGAAGAAAAACAAAGAGGGTTAAGCCTTTAAGCCAGAAAAGCAACCCAAGCAGCCTGACAAAGAAGGAAAGTTAATCTGTTCTGAAAAAGGAATGACGTCTGAGAAAAACCTTGCCAAGAATGAGAAGGAAGATAAGGAGAACATTTCAGAGAATGACAGAGAGTACTCTGGAGACACTCTAGTGGACAAGACACCTGAAAATGACATTGTGAAGAGTCCACAAAAGAACTTGAGGGAGCCAAAAAGAAAACGAGGCAGATCCCCTTCCATAGCTCCTACTGCTGTGGATTCAAACTCTCAGACATTACAACCAATAACATTGGAACTGAGGGCTGGGGAGATAGCTCCATGGCACAAGTGCCTGCTTGGCAAATGCAAGGTCATGAGTTTGAAACCTGGTCCCGCAAAATAAGCCAAAAAACATACGAACACACTTGATGGTGAAAAAAAAATCCAATAACATTGAAACTGAGAAGATGGAAAAATATCAAAAGGAAATAACACCCCATTAAAACGTCCCCGACTTGACAAAAATTCATACCAGCAATAGTCAAAAAACTGCTCTGAGGCGGGGAGATAGCTCAGGGGCACAAGGGCCTGCCTGGCAAGTGCAAGGTCCTGAGTTCGATCCCCATTCTGCAAAAAAAAAGAAAAAAAAAAGGCTGTGGGCCAGTGAGATGGCTCAGCGCTCTAAAGTGCCTGCTTAGGAAAGCTTAGGCAACCGCAGGAACTGCGAGTGGATCCCCGGCACCACATGCTGCACCAGCCCCACCCCCAGGACAGGCTGAGACCATAACATAAATGAGTGAATGAAAGAACGAACGAATAAATAAATAAATAATAAAAGACAAAAAAAAAAACTGCTCTGAAAAAGACATATCAAGGAGACGATCTTCCAGACTGTTTACTAATGGGGCCCCTGAGGTCCTAGATCCTGATTTGGTTGTACCAGATTTGGTTGATACAGTTGATGCAAATTCTCTAAAAGACACATCAGCTAGTGCCAAGCAATCTGAAGAAGACCAACATCTAATGTGCCAGCTATCAACCTGGACCACAACTTTATTTTATTTATTTAGTCTTTTTGAGGCAGGGTCTGACTATGCAGTTCAGGCTGGCCTTGAGCTCATTTTTGTAGCCTGGGCTAGTCTTGAACTCACACCAATCTTCTGGCCTCAACTTCCTAAGTGCTGGGATTATAGGTGTGCGCCACCATGCCTGGGTGGACCACAAATTTAGATGCAAGATTGTGAATTATTTAAAATTTTTCCATACAGCTAAACTGCTGCACTATCACATGAAGTATTTCCACGGGATGGAGAAGTCACCAGAGCCAGAGGACAGCCCAGGGAAGAGACAAGCCCAAACAAGGCCAGCCAGGAGAATGTGACTAGGAAGTGGATCTGCACCAGTTCCCTAACTGAAAAAGACAAGGAAAAGAAAGAGAAAAAGTTCAAAGAGTTTGTGAGAGTGAAACCAAAAAAGAAGAAGAAAAACAAAAAGAAAACCTAACCTGAATGTCCCTACAGTGAGGAGATCAGTGACACCTCCCTGGAACCATCACCACCTAAGACATTTGCTGTCACCAGGTGTGGGTCAGGGTCAGGGTCAGGGTCAGGGTCAGGGTCAGGGTCAGGGTCAGGGCCAGGGCCAGGG
>PVKN010025590.1:0-14072 GCA_004027915.1 Capromys pilorides
GAGCCTGTGGAAATTAAGATCATCAATGCTGACTTTGAAAATCTTCACTTTCATAGGAAGAAAAACAAATAAGAAATGGACAGATTCCTATATATGTGAATGACCAAAGCTAAATTGAGACGATATGAAAATTCTGAATAAATCAATATCAGTTAATGAGGCAGAAAATTTAATTAAAAGCATAGCAACAAAGAAAACACTAGGTCCTAGTGTATTCAATGCTAGATTATATAAGAAATCTAGAGGTGATTTAATACCAATATTCCTCAAACTTTCAATGACACTGAATAGGGAGCCACACTCCCTGACTCGTTCCTAGAGGCGAGTATTACCCTGATATGAAAACCAGAGAGAGACCCAACCAAGAAAGGGAACTGCAGGCCAATCTCCTTAATAAAAGTATTGATAGTTCCAAAAATATTCAATATTATCAAATTGGCCATGACTCAACCAGATGGCTGACACTGACAAAAGATCTACAAAACGCTGTACATGGTTTCAGGGTAAATCCTTAGGGGCTTTGACTGACCTTGTCAATTACAAAAGTTACATTTTTTGTTTCATCTTGGTCTTAACCATCCAGCAGAAAAGTCTATCCAGAGGTATAAAAAGTAAGCCATATTAATATGCTGAACTGTGAAAGGTTCAAGCCAACAACATTGCCAGTTGTGCTGATAACCCATTACTATTACAAACTCTTGGACTATACATAAACTACTTTCTCTTAGTTCAATGAGAAGAAAGATTTGTACTAATAGTGTTTAGGAAAGATATGTCTGCATCTTGGGCTGGGGAGATAGCTTGGTAGAATAAGTGCCTGCCAGACAATCACATGGTCCTGAGTTCAATCCCTGGTACCACAAAACAACAACAACAACAACAAGAAACGACAACAACAACAACAAAATGATATGTCTGCATCTTGTACTCTGAACAACTACTATGAAGACAACAATATACAATGTATAAATTATTGAAATTGTCCTACTGACCTGTTTTGAAACTGTCTCATAGTTATTTCTTTCTCATTAAAATTAATATTTTTTAATAAAGATTTACCTAATGGCCCAGGGAGATAGCTCAGCGATCTAAGCAACTGCCTGGCAAGTGTAAACACCCAGGTTTGATTTCTGGTACTGCATATCATGCCAGCCCTGCAATGAGCCAGCCATGAAAAACAAGCTTGGTGGTGCAGCCTATAATCCCGGCACTGGAGAGGCTGAGAGTCCAAGTTGTGTAGTGAAAACCAGTACCTAATTAAAAAAAAAAATTAAAAGATATTACCAAACAGGATGCAACAACTCATCAAGGAAACCAGCAGGCTTCATTCCAGGAATGCAGGGATTGTTCAACAGATGCAAATTGCTAAATGTAATACACCATATCTACAGAGTCAAATACAAAAATCACATGATCATCTTTTCTTAAAATTTTATTTATTTTTTTAAATTTATGTATTTGATGCAAGTTCTCACTATGAATCTCAGCCTCAGCGATCCTACTGCTTCAGCCTCACTAGTGCTGGGATTACAGGCATGCTCCACTATGCCAGGTCTCCGTGGTCAGCTCTGCAGGCCTGGGGTGGGGCCTGCATGGTGTGCAGTACCAGGGATTCAACTCAGATCCTTGCGCTTGCCAGGCAAGTGATTAGGCTGCTGAGCTATCTCCCCAGCCCATGCACATCTTAATAAATGCAGAAAAATATCTTGGCTAAATCCAACACATAGTCATGCTTTAAACAAACAAGCAAACAAACAGAGACTATAGAAAATTTGAATAAAAGGTCTTTACATTGATGTGATAGAGGCCACCTAGAGAAAGTTGACACACAATGTCACACAGAATGGACAAAACCTGAAATCAGGCACTGTTAAGTCAAGTAAAGAAAAGGATTCCTTCTTTCACAACAGCTACTCAGGATAATTCTGAAAAAAAGACAAAAGAATTGGATAATGAAATTGGATAATGAGAGAAATGAAAATACTAAGGATAGAAAAGGAAGACGTTAAATCATCATTATTTCCAGATAACATGCTACTGTACATAGAAGACCTCAAAAACTCCATTAAAAGATGTCTAGATTTAATAACAAAATTCAATAGCACAACAGGACACAGTGAGCACTCAAAAATCAATAACATTCCTATACACAAGCAACACAGTCCAAGAAAAATTAGAGAAACTGCACACCTCACCATAGCATTAGAATAATTAAATACTTAGGAATCAGTCTAACAAAGGAAGTAGAAGAACTATAGATTAAAAATTAGAGGGGCCAATGAGATTGCTCGATGGAATGAATTGCCTGCTTAGGCAAGCTTAGGCAAGGGCAGAGATGGTGGTTCGATCCCCAGCACCACCTGCCATGCCAGCCAGGCCCCAGGGCAGGCTGAGCCAGCCGTAGAGTCCAGGTGTAGTGATGCACACCTGTGATCCCAGTGCTGGGGAGGCTGAAAGCAGCAGGATCACTATGAGTCTGAGCTGGGCAGTGAGACCCAGCACCAACCAGAAACATGAACAAAGAAAATAAAAAAGAAAGAAAATCACTGTATTCTAAAAAATTATGTGAAAGAGGACATCAGAAAATGGAACGATATCCCTTCCTCCTGGGTAGGTAGAAATGACATAGTAAAAATGTCCATATTCCCAACATTGTTATACAGACTCAATACAGTCTTGATCAAAGCACATGAGTGTACAGCACAGCACTAGGGAGAGCATCCGTAAAGCTCGTTTCAAGTCAGAAGAAACCTAGGAAAGCAAAAACGCTTCTGGGCAACACAGGCAAGGCAGAATGCACCACAAGCCCAAACTTGAAATTATACTACAAAGCTACTATGATAAAAACAGCAAGGCTCTGGTCAGGAAACTGCCCTGAGGGCCAGTGGAACAGATCAGAAGATGTGGACACAGCTAGCAACGCACCTAGTCACCTTATCTTTGAAAAGGGGCCAATCGCTAAATGGTGCTGGAAAAACGGACTGGCTGCATGCTTAAGATTAAAACTAGACCCATGACTATTACCACGCAGTAAACTAAAATCAAAGTGGCTCAAATATCAAAATATTAAAACAGAAGCCCTAAATCTACTGGAAGAGAGAATGGGTAGAAAACTTGAGGGCCTGTCAATAGGCAGAGAGCATGGCAAAGAGCCAGCAACTGGGGTCTCATCTTACTGAAAATTAAAAAAAACAGTACATAAAAAGAAATCATCTACAGAGGGGAAAAAAAAAAACAAAACACCCATGAATTGGGAGAAATTTAGCCAACTGTCCCTCAGACAAAGGATTTCTATCTAGAACATATAAAGAATTTTTTTAAAAAAATCAGGCCCTCAAAATTCAATGACCCAATCCAAAATGGGCTTCTGAAATGAATACACACTTCTCAGATAAAGAAACACAAATAGCAAATAAGTACACAAATAAACTGTTCAACATCATTGGTCATTTGGGAGGTGCCAATTAAACAACGTTGAGATTCCGTCTCCCTCCAGAAAGAAGGGCTGTCACCAAGAAGTCAACTGATAACAGAGGCTAGAGGGGTAGTGGGGGTAAAGGAGCCCTTCTCCTCTGTTGGTGGGAGTCCACCCTGGTACAAGCACTGTGGAAATCAGTGTGGGGACTCCTCAAAAATCAAGGATCAGAGGTCCCATTTGACCCAGCTATTCTCCTTCAAATATCTTCCCAGAGGAACTAAAAATGCAATACCACAGTGATGTACATACACTCATGTTTCTACCAGCCAGTTTGTAACAGTTAAAACTCGGAAACAATCCAAATGTTTATCAACCAAAGAATGGACAAAGATGTGTTATTTTATGCAATGGACAATAACCCAGCCATAAAGAGAGATAAGCTTGAGATTTTTATAGGCAAATGGACACCGTACTTATGAGTGAAATAAACCAGACCCACATGTATGAACATCGCATTGTCTCACTAATGTGAGCAATATAACAGTTAGGGAAGAACCAAAACGTACAATAGATATGGTGAAAGGGGAAAAAAGAAGTGTTCAAACGTAAAGAGAAACTGGTATGGGGGAAAGGAGAAAAACAGGAAGGGGAAAGGAAAAAATACATAAGTGTGCAAGATAGATGAGGTAGTTATACTACTAATTGGTATTAGTTGATTGAAAAGAAGGATTTGTGCTTAAATTTTTTTATCCATTTTTCGTACTTTCAGTCTATAATCTGAGCACTACTTGGAAGATAGTAATATACAATGGATTAGCCATTACTACTCTCCCATTATCTTGTTTGGAAATTTTGGGTCATTATTTTACCTCTTTGTTCTCTTTAAAATAAAAACAAAGAAAGTTTTGAAAATGATACAACTGAATACTGTAATGCACTACAAAAGCCTGGAATGGACACACAGTTACTCCTTTTTTTTTTTTCATTTCCTACTAATGCCTATTTTAGGAGTTGTGCCTGAAGATATTTTAAACCTCAATTCCTCTGATTGAAAAGCAGTTTTGAAGTTGTATACAGATTCCATACAATGCCTAGCAGTGGCTGGAGGGGCTTCTTCACAGGTTCTAACATTCTTAAGCAGCCACCAATGGCCTTAAATACTCCGAAAAGGAGTTTGAGGAAGGGGATGTTTTGCGCCTCACACTGATTTGTAGTTCAAGCACTGGCACTGTGAAAGCTACAGCAACCCTCGGAGGGTGGGGAATCGCCCACACAGTGCACCGGGGGATACGCGCGACTCTGGGGAGCAAACCCAGGCGTGCACGGCCACCGTCGTCGCTGCACCCAGCGCGCCCAGAGGAAAACACTCCCGCGTACGGGGTGCCGGGGAAGCTGGATTTCCCAGTGCAGAGGAATGCAACCCAACACTGGCTTACATCACCCTCAGAACTCAACCAGATGTGGAGGCACAGACTGCGTGGCAGGCCCCACGCTGAGGGATACACCCAAGAGAATGCTGGAGGAAGCTCGTTGAGTTGACTTTGATAACACCATTTTTTTCTTTTCTTCTTTCTTTTCTTTCTTCTTTCTTTCTTCCTTTCTTTCTTTCTTTCTTTCTTTCTTTCTTTCTTTCTTTCTTTCTTTCTTTCTTTTGATAACATGCCAGAAACTCAGGCTACTAAGACAAAAATAAGCAAGTGATACTCTATGGACATTTATAATCTTCTGCACAAGGCCAGTGATATAGCTCAGCAGTCTAAATCACCTTCTTAGGCAACCTCATGGGCTGCGGTTCAATCCCCAGCACCACGTGCTGCACCAGCCCAACCCCCCCCCCCCCCTTCCCAGGGCAAGCTGAGCCGGCTGTAACATAAATAAATAAAGAAAACATAAATAAATAAGATAAAATCTTCTGACAAGACCAAAAAAGCTGAGCAGAAACACGCAGGCTTACAGTTAAATTCAAATAAAACTTGATCTTCAGATGGACAAAGGATCTGGGTGCACACTCGTCCAAAAATAAATAAAAATAAAAACAGGCAGTGAGCAGGCCCTCGTCTAGCGTGGAGGGCATGCACATGGCCACACTGTGGTACCGCCACCGCTTCCGTGGAAGGCGCTGCGGGGAAGGCGGGGCCCAAAGCGCTCTTCTGTGTGCAGCTCTGCACGCGGTACCTCCCTCTGGGGAGGGGACGCTTCCCACAGGAACTAGAAGTAAGGGGTGACCAGCACTCGCGCTTCGGGGCACACCATGACCAGAAACCGCAGCACAGGGTCACGCGTAATGCGCACTATTATCCACACCAAGGCGTGGAAACGCTGCGTACCGTGGACAGAAGCATCCTTGACCACGTTGGTGTGGGGCTTGTTATAGAAACAGGTGTGAAATATCACACACAAAGTGTTATTTTATGTGGGCCCTAGAAAGCAGATTTTGGGCCGGGGAGATAGCGCAGTGGTGTAAGCATCTGCAAGGCAAGCACAAGGCCCTGAGTTCAAGCCCTGGTACCAAGAAAGACGATCTCAACACGAGCTTATGCTAAGAGAAGGGGAGAAAAAGCCAAATGTAGAGAGAAAAATCTTGCACTGCCTCACTTCATTGTTGAATACATGTTTTAAAAAACATGAGCCATCAGAGAAGTAAGCAGTAGGCGCCAGGAGAGAGGAGGCGGGGCAGGAGGCGGCAGTGGGAGGACTGAGTCCTGTGGGTGCAGGGCCGAGCCTGGAGAGCGCACCTGGGGAACGCGCGCCTGGATGGGGCTCGGTGGCCCCCGCCCAGTGGGAGCTGTGGTGCCACACAGGCCGGGTGCCAGGGGTGGCGAGGTGGTCGGTTGGCTGCCCTGCGGTATTGTGCCACCGTCCACGGGCTTTTGTAACACCATGAAGCACACCTTAAATACTACAGATTTTACTCATGCGGAGCATTTTATTTTCGAAACTTTCCAAGCTCATCATTTTATCATCATTTATATCTAGTTTCATCTTTTATTATTGTCTCCTATGACCAAATTGCAGGAGTATCTCTGGAGCCACTCAAGGAGACTTAAGATTTCCCCGAGTGCCAGGAAGGAGGTCTACGTGGCTGCTACAGGCGCCCGTGGTGTCTTCTCCACATTAGGGGATTTGTTTACCGCAGCGTGAAGTGTGCCTTAGAAATGCACCAGGGTCATTACTGTGCAGGAGGCCGTGAATCAGGCCACCGGGCTCCCTTTCCTAGGTAATTGGAAATTTTCAGTGAAAGCATCTTTATTAATAAAGAGCATAATTTATTTGCTTTTCAAGGCTTTGTTGATTCCTCCAAACTTAATAATGGAAGAATCATTTTCTTACATATTTAGAAAGCACTAAATAAACATTTTATTGCCGCATACGGTAGTGGTAACACATATCAACTTTTGAAGCCAATAGTTTTGGGTTTAAGTTCTAGTAGCATGTAAAATTCATTTAAAAATTTTTTTTCAAATATAAGATTTCGAGGCTGGGCATGGGGGCACACACCTATAATCCCAGCTCTCGGGAGGCTGATGCAGGAGGATCCTTATGATTTTGAGCCCAGTATTGGCTACATAGAGAATACGAGGCAAGCCTGAACAGTATAGTGAGACCCTGTTTCAAAGCAAGCAAGCAAATGAAAACAAAACATAATATATATATATATATATATATATATATATATATATATATATACCCAAAATCTATGGAGTATGGTCTTGAGGGTGAATTATATTAAATATCTTAGTAGAACTTGTGCAAAATTTAATAAAAATAGTATCATGAAATCATTTAATCATGGTGCTGCTAGATGAAAAGAGTGACTGATTCTTCCTGAGCTTCCTGCATCTTCTCTGACATAACATATCGTCTTCCTTTTCACTGGATGCAGCAGTGATAAAATTAGGTCTCAGAAAGTAAAGGCTTCCGGTGGTTAACGGATGCTTACGCGTGACGTAGGCAAACTGTGAGTGTGACGTAGGAGGACAGTGCGCGTGACGTAGGAGAACTGGGTGGTTTATCCGAAGCAGGGGTGGAGCGCCATGTACTATGCTACAGTTCTACCGAGGGTCAGCGACAGAAGCTACGTCAGAGGTGGCGCATCTGTGTCTTTTGTACAGACAGCGTCAAAATATCTTAAACGACCTCTTATTTCTCTATTTTCACACAAAGGCAAGTTACATTTTTTCTGATTACCTGATAAACACAACTTTTTCAGGCAAGATGATTGAATAATTTCATTTTTTCTCCTAATTAAAAATAAAGGCCACAACCAAACTTTCCTGTCTTCCCTGTTAAAATTATTGATTTATTATTTAATTTTGATACCAGAGATTGAACTGAGGACCTCGTGATTGCCAGGCAGGCGCTTGCGCCACTGAGCTACCTCCCCAGCCCTTCACTGCCTTTCAGAAACGCATGTATACATTCTGTAAGATATAAAACATCTGTGTAAGTGTCTCAATTCGTTTTAGATAATTTTGAAGCCTCTTGTAAGTCCGTTCATAGTTTGGGGATGTAGACTCATCAATCTATCACGAATGAAAGAACAGAAAAATGTCCTCTGCACTACACTGTATTTGCCACACTTAGAGGAATAAAAATGTAGTCACACTGCCTCTGCGCTTGCTGCGAGGTGTCTAATCCTAGCTTAGCCACAAACATCGCTTATGTGTGGTACTATACATCGATAGGATTTCGAAGTGTAGATTTCACTAAATGTGTCCATGAGCCTGGCGGCTCTGTGATCTCTACACAATAACGTACGTATATGGGTTCGTCTTTGAAAATCAGGGTGTCAGGAGCGTTCGTGAGAGATTGTGCACGCAGACAAGAGGAAATACGGGGAAATTTCAATTATTGTTATCACCAAACTGCTGGAACGGTTTTCAGTCTCTTAAAAAAAATAATGACAGCTCACGCTCAGATCCTCAGTAATCCTCAGGGCAGACTCTCCTGTGTTTAATTTCAGTTAATCCTGCAGTGCGCGGGACACTTGAGCCCGGCCGGAGGTGCCCGGCACCGGACCGGGGCCTCGGGCTGCCCTCGCCCGAGCATCTGCATAGCGCCCCAGCTGCAGCACGGAGCCTCACTCTTTGCACTTTTGGTTTTGCAGTGCGGCAAGCACAGCCCGGGTGGCTGCGTCCAGCATGTTGATAAGCGAGCTTGTGTCCCCGCAGCTGTCCCGACGCACGGTGCGGTCTCCACACTCACGCGTGCATCTGTCTAGGAAGAAGGGATTCTGAACATAGAGCAAGCCCGCCCTAAGAGGAAGCGGCAAGATGCTGCCCCTGATACGTGCTAAGCAAATGGCCGGAAGATGTGTTCCGTGACCATGGGAGTTCAGGAGTACTGCGGAGGAGGGCGGCGCCCAACGTAGCGCTCGGGGAAGGTAAACCTTAGGCGCTCAGCTTTGGCTCTCCTCCTCCGGGGAACAGACTCCGCGCCCCCACACCCATGCACAGATCGCAGGGAAAAATTAAAAGTCTGATACTGAGGTGGTTTTCACAATGATTTATCTGATATTAAAATGCTGAACAAAGCATCACATTTAGATAGAGGAGGACTGAAGGGCTTCTAGCGAACAAACAACAAAAACTCAAATCCATTCACAAGGTCAGGGAGAGAGGAGAGGAGGAGAAAGCAATGTCGTTTGTTTGTTTGTTTTGTGTATGTGTGTTTTGTGTTACACTCCACAGCACATTACCAAGTGGGAATGCTCTGCTTCCTCGTGTCCTAGGAAAACACTACAGCTCAGAAAATACAAGGCGAGGTCAGGTGGAAAGTGAAGCATGTCTTCTGAAGAGATTTCTAAAAATCCACATTGGAACCATAACGAAAAGCCAAAACTGTCTTGGAAACATCACTAAGTGGGGAGACTCTCACTTCCTGATTTCAGGACTTAGTATTGGAATATCCTCCTTGTGGCAGGCCAGGCCATTCCCTAACAAGGCTCTGTAGAGCAAAAGAGAGAAGAGCAATAAATCCTCACAAATGAGGAGAGATGCCTTTGACAAGCCAGTCAGAAATATTTAATGAAAAGAAATCGCACCGTGAGCAAGCGGTACCGAAAACTAAGTGCACAATTCTAAAGTGGGATCTTCACGCTGCATGCAGAAAAATGCAGCTCAGAATAGATGAGATACGCAGGAACACTCTAGCCATCAAGGGCCTTGAAATGCTGGGAGAGAAACAACTTAAGGAGAGATCCATCATTTGAAACTCATAATGAACTTATGAACATTTCCCCTGCAACACAGGCAAGAAAAAGAAGATGCGTGAACTGCACTTTGTCTAACTTAAAATATTGGCAGTGGGCTCATTTCTTGATAGGAGCCATTCTTTCAGCAGTGGGACAGAATCTGGGTGTTTTAATTTGCATTTCTCCATTGGCCAGTGATGCTGGACACTTTTACATACATTTATTTGGCGTTTGTGTTTCTGCATCTCAGAAGTGTGTATTCATCGCAGGTGCCCATTTTGCCATTGGTCTTTGAATTTGGAGTGTCTGATTTTATTTTTAGTTGTTTGTTTGTTCTTGATGTAAGTTCTTTGTCTGAGGCACATGGGTTTTGTTCATAAAGTCTGCAGCTACACCTCTGCCTTCAAGATTACAAATGCTGAAGGGGCTGTGGGGAGAAAGGAAGCCTTCTGCACTATTGGTGGGAATGAGGACGGCTTGACCACTGTGGAAGCTGGTGTAGGCATTCCTCAGAAAGCCAAGATTGGATATCGCATTTGACTGAGCTACTCTTCTTCTGAGCATCTTCCCAGAAGACTTAAAAACTTCACATCACTGTGACCAAGGCTGCATAATTTATAATAGCTAAGTCTTGGAAACAACCCAAATGCGGTTAATTGAGAAATGGATAAAAAAGATATGGCTCTTTTTACATAGCAGAGTACTACTCAGGCAAAAAGAAGGGCAAACTTGGGAGTCTTGTAGGTATATGGATGCAAGGAAGGAAATAAGTAAAATAAAACAGGCCCACGTGTATGAACATTGTGTTGTTAAAATTTTTTGACCAATTTTGCTTGCTTATATGTGGTTATCTGAAGAACTACTTTAAAGATAATAAAATTCACTATCACAATCATTGTTGATTCTTTATCATGTTGTTTTGAAATTCTGTATCATTTTTAATGTTTTGTACTTTTATTTTATTAAAGTAAAATAAAACAACAGCAATGGGCCTCGCTCATTTGGGCAAGAGTGCGCCGTGAGGAAGGGCGGCAGTGAAGTCGCATTGGAAGCCAAGGCTTTGTGCCAGAGGAAAGGAAAATTGTGTTGCTTTCAATGCATTTGTTTTTACAAGCAAGCCAGCTTCAAAACAAATGTGTGAGTTTCAGGAGGCATTCCCAGAGATGGGGTGTGTGGGATACTTTGTTTTCTCCAGGTTACGGAGAGCGAAGGGTCCCCAAATTGGCCAGCACTTCAGGAGTAAGGACGTGGACCCCAAGGCCCAAATGCTGCTGTGATCACTAGTTGGGATATATTCAGGTGTGGCACATCACACTTACGTGGCATAAACAAGCCATAGGGCAGGGCATAGGCACCGGCACCGAGAGCCGGGGTTTCCTAGCTTGCGAGCCCGGCAGGGGCCCAGCACTCTTATTGGGCTGTGGAATGACATCTGTGCTCACTGCAGACTGCTCACAGCCTTGGTCTCAGGTTCTGGAAAATGTCCACTCATAGGTGCTTGGCTCGCTTTGTGGTTACAGGATCACCACGCTGACACAAACAGTGGCCCAAGGTAGGAGAAACTGAGGAAAGGGAGACTCGTTTTAAGCCCAAGATGTAAATGAGAAAGAGAGTTAATGACCTGGCATTCAGCTTTCCAGTCTTCTGCAGTGTCTAATATGCACACACACACACACACGCACATGCATGCACACACATGCACATGCACGCACATGCACATCCACATTCATGCACACTCACATGCACATGCACATATACATACACATGCATGCACCTACACACCCATATGCATCTACACCCACATCTACATGCATACCCACATACATCCACACACACATGCATGCACATGCATACATGCATGCACCTGCATGCGCACAGACATGCACATATATGCACTCACATGCACACACACACACATGCATACACCTGCACACATACGCACATACACACACACACAGCGCCAGAGTGCCAGTGAGAGAAAGACTGAGTTCTTGGCCCCTCTCCTTTCCCTTGTCTTCTCACCATCCCATGTTCTCACAGACCCCAGGCCAGGCTGCACTCCACACTGCTGGTCACACGTGCCTGCTTCATCCCTCTGTGGCCCAGGCCTGCAGTGTTATAAACACAGGGTGTTTTGGAGAACAGAAAACTGGAGCTGTTTACTCAGCCACCGAATAGCTGTGCACTTTAAAATGTCCTGTTACCTTCTCTTGTCCTCCTATTAGGTGTTTTTTTTTTTTTTTTTTTTTTTTAGAAAAAAAGTTAATTATAGCTTGCATAATACCAAACATATACTCGACAGGTACACAGCCCAAGCTGGGAAACACCCTGATAGACCTAATTCAAGTGCTTATGCAGTGCTAATGGGTTTAATTTTAGTGTTATTCAGAAGCTGTTTTTATCTAAGAAATAGAATGGTATAATCAAATAAATACAAACGTCTTCCTATTCCTGTGCCCCTGCTTTCCCTAGAGATAAGAGAAGGGGAGATGGAGGAGCCGCCATGCACACACCCACACACACCCGCACACCCACACACACCTGCATGTGGGTGCACACACACATCCACACACACACAGGCACACTCGCACACATACGTAGCTGCACATACCCACACACCCACACATGCACACCCACATGTATGTGCACATACATCCACACACAAGCATCCTGTGCACAGACGTGTGCACACACGAGTGCACACACATTTGCAAACACACCCACACCCCAGCTGGCACACATAGCATACTCCTGTGTAGGAAGGACATTCCAAACCGCAAGCAACCTGTGACAAATCAATACTCCGAAGACGTTGAATCTTTTACATGAATAAGACTGAAGATCTTCTGGGATAGGGTAGGTCTTGAAGAAGATGGCTGAGGACGCTGGATTTGCGCTGCAAACCTGCCTCCTACGCCTTCCAGGAGCCGGAGCGTGGAGGCTGGCGTTGGAGACCGCGCGTCCCGTCCCTGGAGAGCACTGAGTCCTCCCCCACAGCCGCGGTCTGCTGCCTCACGGCTCCACCAGAAACCCACTGCCAAGGAGGCAGAGAAGCAGATGCAGCCCTAGGCTGGGGCGGCCTCAGCAGGCCAGGCGGGGTTTCCTGCGCTCAGCCAGGAGGCCGAGCCGACGCCTCCGTGCTCTTTGGATTCCGCCTTTTGGGAGGACACCTGTCTTCCCGCCCAGGGGGCAGGGTCTACCTGCATCCTGGACAGGAGAGAGATGCCGAGGCCTCTGCAAGGCACCCTGAGTTCAGGCCAGGCCGGCGGCTGTGGCTAGGTGGGAGCTGTGGTCTGTGTCCAGGCTGTGCTTCCGGGGTGCCGGTCTGCAGGAGGAGATCAGCGGGCACAGGGCTAAAGCTCCCAGGCAAGAGGGGGAGGCCCAGGGGAGTTGTTCTCTGCACATGGCAGAACTGTCCTCTCCACACCAAGTGTGCGCACTGGCAGGACAAACACAGGAGCACGGATGCCCTGTGCTTTCGTGCCTCAAAGTCATGGAACGTGGTGGCCCTCTCTTCATGCTGGAGGGCCAACCTGCCTGGGTCCCCGCCAGGGGTGGGAGCTGAACTTCTGTGTTGGCCCGGGGTGCTTGGAGTAGGGCCCAGGAGTCCTCAAGGAGAGGAGGCCCTGTGGGAGCTCCCTGGTGGGGCTCTTGCCTCCACCAGGAATCAACAGAAGACAGGGCTGCCTGCTGACGGCGGGCCTTGCCTTGTGTCATGGCTGACACATTGCCCCCCGGAGAGGCCACCAGCCTGGCCAGTAGCGCGGCCACACCAGGCTGACCTCCCAGCCTTCAGCCTAGAGACCCGGGGCTCATTTTTCCCACACCGGCTCGCGTCCTGTTCTCAGGAGTGCATCGCAGGAAGAAAATGATCCAGGTCAGCCGCCAAAACAAGAGCTCCCCACAAGCACGAAGACGAATTCAAGCAAGGATATGGTTTTTTTCTTTGTAATCCTGGAGTGTGGGATTCCTTCCCCGGATGAATGTTCAGTGTTCAGTAACTTCAGTGGCAGTTGCCTGAGCAGCCCACTCTTGGCATTGTTCTCCAGAAACTATTTAAAAATGTGGCCAGGAGACAACGGTTCTACTTCTTCAACATTAAAATACATGTGCAAAGGTATTCTGTGCTCCCGCTGGCTCACGCAGTGCCTCAGCACCAGCTGTGAGGGTGGGACTCAACTGTACGTTTATCTAGTTTGACGTCCTGGAACCTTCCCAAACATAACTATATATACCACCAACAGAGAACAATAACAAGGTCTAAGTATTACGTATGTGGTTCTGGGGCTGGGAATTTGGTTCATTGGCAGGATGATGGCCTAGCAAGCTGGAAGCCCTGGATTTGGTCCTCGGCACCAAAAACAAAAAATAAACTTCCCCTAAAAAGCAATTCAACCAAAAAACAAACAAACAAACAAACAAATTATATATATATATATATATATATATATATATATATAT
>PVKN010025591.1:0-14072 GCA_004027915.1 Capromys pilorides
GGGTTTAAAGGGGAGAAAAAGGGAATGAGAAAAACACAGCACGTTATATCATGTACAGGTATGAATTCTCTATAATGAATGTGATCATTCATTAAGAATACTTAAAATGTACTGATAAACTTAATTAACAAAAGATATATTTGATCTGTATTTAGATTTTATGTAATTTACAATTGAAAAAGAAGGGGGCATTTGTTTTAAATGCTTCTGTGAGCAATCCCAGTCAGGCACAGAGAGTGATGATTCAATCCCCAGACCTATCCTTAAGGCAAGCTGAGATAGCCAAAAGAAGAAAGAAAGAAAGAAAGAAAGAAAGAAAGAAAGAAAGAAAGAAAGAAAGAAAGAAAATCCCTACAATTAAAAAAGATTCACAGGGCTGGCAAAATAGCTCAGTGGTCTAAAGCGCCTGCTTTAGGCAAGCTTAGGCAACTGCATGAACCATGGTTCAATCCCCAGCACCACATGCTGCGCCAGCCCCACCCCCAGGGCAGGCTGAGCCAGCTATAACATAAATAAAGTTTATTTAAAAAAAGAAGAAAAGGGGCCGGCGAGATGGTTCAGTGGTCTAAAGCGCCTGCGTAGGAAGGCTCAGGCAACTGCAGGGACTGCGATTCGATCCCCGGCACCACATGCTGCGCCAGCACCACCACCAGGGCAGGCTGAGCCAGCCACAAAATAAATAAATAAAGAAACAAACAAACACAACAAGCAAACAAACAAATAAATAAATAATTAATTAAAAAAAAAAAAGAAGAAGAAAAAAAAATTCACATAGCCTAAGTTGTTCCAAACATACTTAAAAATTTTGCAGTGACTGAATCTGTACTGAAAGCTATTTGTCCTTAACATTTGCATTCATATTTCTAAAACTGGCTTATCCTTTGGCTCAAAATAACTGATTGGAGCCGGGCATGGTGGTGCACGCCTGTAATCCCCGCACTTGTGAGGCTGGGGCAGGAAGATCAGTGCAAGTTCAAGACCAGCCTGGGTTACAGAGATGAGCTCAAGGCCAGCCTGCAGTGCACAGTGAGAATCTGTCTCAAAAAGACAAAAATTTAAAAAATGTAAATACATAAATAAATAAATAAATAAATAAAATAGCTGATTGGATTTTGAAGAACCAATATAGTGAAAATGGCCATACTCTCAAAATTACTATACAGATTCAACATAATCCTGATTGAAATACCATTAGTATACCTCACAGATTTAGAGAAAACATTCCTAAGATTCATCTGGAAGCAGAAGAGACCCAGAATGACAATATCAGTGCTGGAGAATAAAGGCAAAGCAGGAGGTGTCATAATCTTTCACTTGAAATTATGCTACAAAGCTACTGTGATAAAATCAACATGGTACTGGGGAAAAAAAAAAAAAAAACCCTGAGGTTCAGTGGAATAGATTAGAAGATACAGACACTATCACAAACATACTCAGCCACCTTATCTTTAACAAAGTGGCCAAACATGTTCACTGGAAGAAAGATAGCCTCTTTAGCAAATGGTACTGAAAAAATTGGCTTTGCACATGCTGAAAAATAAAACTAGATCTATTTCTATCACCATGCACTAAAGTAAAGTGAATTTGGATCAAAGGTCTAAATACTAAAACAGAAACCCTAAATCTGCTGGAAGAGAAGTTAGCCTTGAAAACATAAGGGTAGGCAGAGACCTCATGAATGCAAACTGCATGGGAAATACTTCAAAGGATCAATAACTGGGATATGATCTCATTAAAAAGCTTTGGCACATCAAATAAAATCACCAACAAAATGAAAACACAACTTAAAGAATGAGGAAAAAATTCGATCTAACTGTCCCCCAGGCATAGGACTTGTATTTAGAACATATAAAGAATTGAAAGAAAAAAAAAAACAAAAAAAACCCCAGACCTCCCAAAGCGTTCAAATTTCCAATTCAAAAATGGGCAACTGAGGGGGCTGGGGAGATAGCTCCGTGGCACAAGTGCCTGCCTGGCAAGTGCGAGGTCATGAGTTTGAACCCCAGTCCCACAAAAAAAAAAAAAAAAAAAAAAGGCAACTGAAATGAACACACATTTCTAAGATAAAGAAATAAAAAATATATATATGAATAAATTTTCAACATCTGGTGGATCTAGAGATGCAAATTAAAACAACACTGAGATCCCATCTCACCCCAGAAAGAATGGCTAACATTTCTCCTTATTATTCGTTTTTATTTTTTGACCAATTTTACGCTTATATCTGGTAATCTCAACAACTAAATTGAAGAATTCAATATGCAACGTAACAACCACTGTTGAATTCCTATCATCCTATTTGGTGAAGTTTTGTATAATTTCCAATGTTTTTTTAAATTCTTTTTTCAAAAACTGAAATAAATAATGGACCAATCACACATGCTGAAGGGGCTGTGGAGAAAAAGGAACATTCTTTGCTGATAGTGGGTGTGTAGACTGGTGCAAACACTGTGCAAATCAGGGTGGAGTTTCCTCAGAAACCTAGGGTTCGAGCTCCCACGGGCCCTAGCTAAACCCCTTCAGGGCATGTCCCAGAAGACTGAAAACATCATGTCACAGTGATATATGTGCACCCATGTTTACAGCAGCACAATTTGTCACAGCTAAATATTGGACACAATGCAGATGCCCATCAACTAAACAATGGATTTTTAAAATGTAGTAATTTTACACAATGGAGTACTACTCAACTATAAATAAAGATAAATTTGAGACATTTGTGGGCCAGTGGAAGCTGCTTGAAACCATACTCATAAGTGAAATAAATCAGTCTCAGGTGTATAAACATCATATTGTCTCCCTAGGGTAAGAAGCTGGAAGAGCAAATAAGGCCCAAGATGTACAACACACGGTGAAATGGGAAGAGACTGCTCAAAAGGAAAGAGTAACTGGGATAGGAAAAGGGGAAAAGAAGGAAGGGGAATGGAAATGTTTGCACGTGCGCATGCATACACACACACACACACATACATACACACACACACACACACACACACACGATAGTTAAGATGGCTATACTATTAGTTCACTGAAAAGAAAGCTTTGTGCCTATGTTGTTTGATCGCTGTTTCATGCCTGTATGTTGTAGTCTGATCAAGCACCTTGAAGATAACAACACCCAGCGCACTACCATCCTTACTCTCCTACTCTCTTGTTTGGAAGTTTTGTGCTGTTGTTTTTGACTTGTTTTCTTTTCTTTAAAAGAAAAAAAGAATGGGTTGGATTAAAAGCAAATGCGCATCCATTTTAAAACCACATTTGTCCCAAATTTGTTGATTCTGGCACTAACTCGCTACTGTTGACTTGGACTTCGAAGAGGTACTGTGTGGGATGAGGCATAATTTTAAGTTCAGCAGAGTGATGTTTACCTTTGTATGTAGTTTTTCCAAGCCAATTAACACTTTTGGTTACAATTAAAACATTGATTCTTGGTTTTTTCTTAAATTTGTAAAAACATTTTCAATTTTGCTTATGAAAAATGTCAACTCCAACAAAATTCTTTACTTTCCTCAAAATCTGACACCTCTATGAAGATGATAATAATTGAGGAAACATAAAGCACATGGCCACGTCTTTAACTGTTTGAGTCCCAAGCAGCGCAATCACTGCTGAGATTTTATGTCGAGAAAACCCAACACATTTCTAACATTGTGGACAACTGACGGTGCGTTATGGATTGTCAAAGTCGCGTGCTCAGATTTACTGACGCAAGTACATCACACAGCTCCTTTTAATATAAATAGTACATTGAATCCCTATTGGGATTCATCGATGTAAAAGAAACAAAGCTGTTTGGGTCTTTTCGTACTCATTTAGAGAAAGCGTGGTTGCGCTGTTTGGGATTCTTCAACAGTGTTTTTTCAATACCCGCTGGGAC
Organism: Capromys pilorides; assembly: GCA_004027915.1. Lineage (NCBI taxonomy): Eukaryota > Metazoa > Chordata > Mammalia > Rodentia > Capromyidae > Capromys > Capromys pilorides. Next base: position 3,878 of record PVKN010025591.1, read on the forward strand.
TCAAACGGTTAAGTGTGGAATGTGACAGCCCCTGCTTCCATTTCAAGAAAATCTTGGACTTCAGCAAGCCTTAGTAAAATCCTTCTCCACCTCCAACTATCAGCATTGTTTGAGGGCTGGGGAGATAGCTCAGTGGCATAAGCACCTGCCTGGCAAGTGAAAGAACCCGAGTTCGATCCCTGGTACCACACAAACAGCTAGTATCTCCTATTTTTAACCGTTCAAAGGAAGCTTATTAAATTCAGTGTATATTTGCTTTATTGGTTCTCACCATTACCCACCTGATTATTCTCTTTTTTTGCTGAGCTCTATAGAGGCCAACCACAGCTGTTCCAAGTTATGAAATGTGGAACGTATATTCTTTTTTTTTTTTTATTTTTTTTTTTATGGCCAACTCAGCCTGCCCTGGGGGTGGGGCTGGTGCAGCATGTGGTGCCAGGGATGGAACCACGGTCCCCATGGTTGCCTAAGCTTTCCTAAGCAGGTGCTTTAGACCGCTGAGCCATCTCGCTGGCCCTGGAATCTATATTATTCTAGTCTCACTTTTTACGGTCCTACTGTAGAACTAGCTCCTACATCTCCAAACAGTGGTACTGTGTCCCTTTTTTTTAAAGTTCAAATTTTTCCTCCTTAATATTTTCATCTAGAATCATGATTTGATTACATTATAATTAAAGTAAGCATTTCAACTCAACTCCCAATTATGATTTACCTAAGAGTCGCTATGATTTGAGCTCGCTGCTTAAAATATTCAAGCAGGTGCAGCACAGCGCCGTGTGTGGGCACGGAAACGCCTGTCTGCAGGGTCTCAGGCCCCAGTGGGAGGAGGGCTGCGTTGCCCTGTGGCTCTTGACCCAGGACCAAATAAATGCTGCGACCCAATAAACTCAACCCGTGCGGTTCAGTGTGAGAGTGAAATGTCCTCTTACCCACAGGATGAAGTCATGTTTGAGGGGGAAAATGTTGTTCGGCTCTGCAGAAAAACTGAATTTAGGGGAACACAGCTCCGTCAGGACAGCGTCTTCTCTGTGGCCGCGGTGGTGGCCTTTCCAGCGCGTCCCGGCCTTGCATGTCCAGGAGCTGCCGCACCATGTGCCCCAGGCGTGGAGGGGAGCAGTCCAACACCCCCTGCCTGGGGGTGTTTTTCTAGGCGCTCTCGCAATCGCCATCCCAGCTCCTCGTAGGACATCGCCGAGCCCTGTTATCCACGTTGGACACCAAGAAGATGAGTGTGGGACATTTAGTGACCCGCGCACATTCACAGAGTCCATCAGCAATGGCTGTGGGGTTTGCAGTGCACGCCCGGAGGCGGCGGCCGGGCCACAGGGTGCAATGGTCACACGTCTTTGTTTATTTGAACCATCCCTTATGAGTGAGGTGGAAACATCTAGAAATAGTCCTCGGGTCCTGGCGCACAGGCCCGGGTCTGGTGCGCACCGGCCCGCCAGCTGCCACGTTTCCTCCTCCAAACCTTGAGATTACAACGAGGCACGTCGGTGAGACCCTTATCTCGACGTGAAGGTCGGAGGCAGCTTCGGGCAGAGCTCTGAAAGTGAAGGCGCTGTCTGAGACTTTGACGTAGGCGATGCCACCCTGTCCCGCAGGGCTCCCACCCAGGGCCATGCGTTCAGTGCTTCCTAAGAGCTTTTGTGATGGAGAGCAGAGAGATCCCTTCCAGTTCTGGGTAGTTATTTTCCTTCCTGCTGTCCGTTATCCTCAGGTGCTAGGATGCCCTCGGCCCTCAGGAGAAGGGAACAGCAGGACAGAACAACACAGGACAGCAGGACAAGAGCAATACCTTGAGGCATGGAGTGTCACACCTATTCAGGGCCGTTCTATAAGGGGTGCATAGCTTTTATTGTTTTGTTTTGTTTTGAGACAGAGTCTCGAGATGCAGTTCAGGTTGGCCTTGAGCTCACTTTGTAGCCCAGGCTGGACTCATACTCACAGCAATCCTTCTGCCTCAGCCTCCTGAGGGCTGGGATTATAGGAGTGCACCACCAGGCCGAGCTAATAAGGAGTGCATATTCATATCATCGCAAACTAAGAGACAGAGCTGATCAGTACAGCTCGGCTTGTAATGTAGAGTGTGTGGACTTTATTTTCAGACAGCTGCTGGTGGGGATTTCTGCACACAAAAAGGATTTTTCCTAAACAAGGTCTTGAAAGAAACGTCATTGAATACATATGTTGTCCATCACCATTACACAAGTAAGTCCAGAGACACCAGAGTGGCTGGTCTCGAGCCGCACAGCAAATTCTGTCCGGGGCTTGGACATTTTCTTCCCCGCTAACAAGTTGTGCAAGAGGAGGGGATGAAGGAAGGAAGGAGGTGGGCAGGGGCCTCGGAAGAGGCCGAGGGCTGTGTGTGCGCCTCCGCGGGCTGGGGAATCAGTGCCTGCCTTTTCCACTCTGACGTGAGGAGGGCTTCTTAATCTCAGCTGGGAACCGAAGATGACACCCCACCACCACCCCCACCACCCCCCGCCCCCAGAGCTGTGGTGCAGATCTCACCAGATAACGCGTGCAATGTGCTGACCGCAGGACCAGCGCCTCCCCTTGCAAGCCCCAGGCTCCAATACCAAGAATTCTGGCCTCCACCTCTGCCTGGGAGTCTGTCCCATAGCACTGCGTTCTTACCCTCGACCCGCCTCTTGCTTGTCACTCTGAAAGCCCCACCCACCCAGAGGACCCACACCTAGGACCCCCTTGCGTGTGTTTGGGCAAGGGGGCGGGCTTCCAAGCATGCTCACACTTCCTTCCCTTTATCTCAGAGCAGCTGGTGTGTCATCACAGATCTTATCATCAAAGAACCCCAAGCCAGAGAAGCTTAGTGATTTTCCCAAGGCCCCAAGTGGGAACGCTGGAGGTTTTGTGGTCAGAAAGTCCCAGGTTCAATCTCAACTTGGCCAGCATCATGGCCCCTGGAATTACAGAGCTCTCTTGAGCTTGGTTTCCCTAGTTGTAAAACGACACTTGTTGAGTGCCTGTCAGGTCGCGTGTGCTGTATCTGCAGCACTGAGTGGGCTGTACAAGGAGCCAGTGCACCCCATCACCTCCACTGCACCCCACTGCCTGAAGGCTGCAAAGAGTGGCCCAGCACAGCTGCACACACCTAGAATCCCAGCACCTAGATGCTGAGGCAGGAGTATGGCAAGTCCAAGCCCAGCCTAAGTATCTTAGCAAGCAGGTGAAACCCTTTCTCAAAACATAAGCATAGGATGGGAGCTGATGATGCAACTCCGCATGGAGGCCCTGGGTTCAACCCCTAGTACAAAATATCAGACAAACAAAAGGGCTTGGATTTGGTCTTGGTCTTATTTTCTCTTTCTTCACAGATCCCTAAAATGTGTCTTTTCAGCTACCAACTAGCCAGAGGACGTGTCAGAAAGTAGCTGACGAATAAAAAGAGGACCATCTGCCTCTGACAAAATTTTTATCCAATTCATCAGAGAGGGTTTCCATGAAGAAAAACCCAAGAAATTAATTAATTAACTATAACTGAATTTCACCTTTTTAACCTTAACTCTTAAGCAAACCTGAGCTAAATAAACATCTGACCATTCAATCTCTTCCACTTAAGGTTAACTTGAGTTTATTATTCAGGCTGCTGCCCTTGTGTATTAAGTAGTGCATAAATTACACATACTAATTACCCTGGATGGGGCACCATTTTAATGAATTCTTTTAATTAAACTGCAACACAGTGGTTTTGCACAGGATGGTCTATATTTCATCCTTAAACTATGTTAACCTTCATCTCTGTCTGGGAAGCTCACCACATCCAACGCACAAGAAGGTCTGAATTTAATTCCTCTAAGTATTCAGCAGTTCCCCTTCGCTATCCTAGGAAAATTTGAAAAATGTTTCTCTTCTGCTTGGAGGTTAAGAAATTAGATGCCTCTGTGAAAAGTTATGATTCTATCGGGGATACTGACATGGGAGGGAGGGACTAAGCAGCCGAACTGAAACGAGGGTACCGACTGGCCCAGCCCTGCCATCTTCAAAGTATAAATAACAGAAGTCAGATGAACAATGTCAGTACTCCTCAGCCAAGAGTGTCCTCCCCAGGGGATCCCTGTAGTCCTGAGTGTACAGTAAATAATCCTTCCTGAGAGTCCAGTCTTCAAAACTACAATTAGTCCTCTATTATCTGGCGCCATGAGAGGGTGTAGTGATGGAGAAACTGGAAACTAGGATTTTAATGATGAATATCTGTCTTGTCTGTTTTATCCAGCCCTTACTTCTGGGCAGTAAAGTCAGGCGCTTTATGTTTTTCCTCCCTGGTATGTGATGTAGGAGAGGATGAGGAGGAGAGGGGAGGAGGGGATCAATCAGCCAAAGGACCACTGAGACTCCTGGAGCCACGGTGGTTGCTGTCTCAGGTGGTGAAAGTGAACAACGCCCCTACCACGCTCCTGACACCCTGTCTAGTGCCAGGATGTCACAGTGATGGGGAGTTGCTCTGTTGGTGCCTGTATTTTAATAAAAGGAACATAGATAGGTTTGTGTCTACGTAGATAAATTTGAGAAGATACTCCCCAAAATGCCCATTTCTGTCTGTGAGATACTGGAGGCACTGATGGGAGAAAAAGCACTGACACTGCACACCCCTCCGTCTCTTCATTCTTTTCCTCTTTCTCCTCCTCCTCCTCTTTCTCCTCCTCTTCCTCCTCCTCTTTCTATTATGACACATGGCAGTTTTTCACTCAAAAAATTAAAGCAGTAAAACTAGCTAGGGAGGGACAAATGGATTACCTTGTAGCATGGCAGGTGCTGAGACCTGAAATACAGAGGAAGAATGACCCCGGGGTGTGGGGGACCCTGGAAGGGGTGGCATGAAGTTGAGTCTTACAGTGTGAATATGAGAATGTGTTGGGAGAGGAGATGATAGCCTGAGATGATGCTATCCACCCTGCGTCTGTCTTCTCTAAAGAGAACCGGTCAAAGAGATGCCGTGTTGTCCTGGTGACATGGGAGGTGGTGTTTAGATCCCTCCAATTTCTGAGAGCAAGGTGATTAAAAGCAATGCATTGCCAATGGTCTCAGGAAAATTTTTTGCTCTAGAAATCAGTGGGATATGTCTATACACATTGTCACTGGGCCATCACTTAACCGGAAGCTGTTCCAAAGCCAGTGACCTGTAGGACCCAACTGGAAACCACCAAACTCCACTTTGGTGCAGCAAATAAAGAGCAGAACATGTTTGCATGGGGTGAAGCCTTGCTCTCCATTCCAGGTCACTGCACCCAGGAACGGCACCCCTCCTCCCTTCCTGATCTGCCCCTTGTAGCCATCCGAGAGCAAGTCTAGGGAGCAAGAGGACCAGGGTGGTCCTAGATGCTACACTTGGCCAGTGATGGAGCACTTTGGGGTCCCTCACTCTGAGGATGTGGACAGCTCTTCTGTGAATAGGGTAGTTCCAAACCAGGTGGAAGAGTCCTGCTCCCCACCAGAGAGCCACAAACCCTGGAAAGAAGAGTTTGGTAGAAGTTGGTAGTGCCCTCCAGGCCTCTAAAGCTTCCATTCGCACAAGGCAATGAATGAGAAGAGAAAGGGAGGGGGAGCTGATTCATCTCTCAGCACCCCAAGGCTGGAGGGACCAATACCTCTATTACTTACTGAGCTACAGCTTAGGGCCAGGTGCAGGTGACATGAAGATGGTTGTCACACGGTCCAAGCTCTCCGGGTAGCTCACAAGGAGAATAGGGCTGCAGAAAACAAACAAACATGAGAATAGATGAGAATTTGTCCTTGAGGCATGGACCAAGAGCTGGGATTTTCACAGAGAGCCTCAAGGCCGCAAAGGGTGGCGCAGCACAGCGGCGCACACCTAGAGTCCCAGCACCTAGATGCTGAGGCAGAAGTATCGCAAGTCCAAGCCCAGCCTAAGTATCTTAGCAACCAGTGAGACCCTCTCTCAAAACATAAGCATAGGATGGGAGCTGATGATGCAACTCCGCATGGAGGCCCTGGGTTCAACCCCTAGTACAAAATATCAGACAAACAAAAGACAGAACAGTATGGTACAAATAGGCCTTTGACATGGATGTGCTCCTAACTGCTCAGCGGATGACTCCCAATTTGGTCCAAAGCAGAAGAAAGGCTGGGATGCAGTGGCTAGGACATAATTGGAAGGTAGAGAACGGCATGTGTTGGTAAGTGGCTAAAGCCAATAGATGTTTCTCTCTTCCAATTTGGGGGGAGGCAGAGGAGTCTCACAGATCCTTGAACAATTTGTGACCAATCCTTAGTTCCCAAGCAAGTTTCTATGGTGAGAGCGGTGGCTCTGGGGACAGCCAGCCCAATTTCCTTTGGCCTGTTCTGTGGGACAACACGAGTTGAGTCCCTGAGCATCCGCGAGTCACCAAGTAACCCTCTTGGCTTTCTGGGAGACTTGGGTAATACTACCACCTCCGTCAGAGAGCTACAGAGGGGCACTGCATGAGGTAACAGACACCGGGGTCTGGCGACGTGATAGGCATCACGCAGGTCACCTGCGTTAGCTAGGATAATTAGTGTGAGGCAAATATAGCTGGGCCTTCGAAACAAGCAGATTTCCTTGCTGCATTATCAAAAGGTGGCTTCCAACACTGGTAGAATGCAGGAATGTTAGTTATTGTCCTACTATATTTCACAAGGGCATGCAACCACACACACACACACACACATGCATGCATGCACGCATGCACGCATGCAATTCATTCCAGTCATTTAGTGTCTACCAAATGACACCACCATCTCCCTGAGAAGGAAAGACTCAGGAATTTCTAAGCACCCAGGTACAACTTCCCTAACTCCAGCAGCTAAAGGGAAGTGTTGGGCCATTGTGGCCCTGTTGGCTCCTCAGAAATGACCTGTACCCCAGGGTGCTAATGTAGGCCAGTGCTTGAGTGTGCCTGTGAGGACAGCTCTGTCCCACAGAGCCAGTGCTCAGCCTGGGGAGGGGCCTTGTCCCCAGGGGACTCTCAGGCCTACCTGTCTGCCATAACAAGTGCCCATTGACCCTTCTGTCTCTTCCTTGGGCTTTCCCATCGTCGGGAATGTAAGAACTAGACCAAGTGTATGGATTCAGGGCCCCGTCATGACTCTGGAGGAAGAGAAGGCTCAGTCACAGGGTCCAGGTGAGAGGACCCCAGGAGAGCAGCCCTGGCACCACAGCCTGCAAATGGCATGGTGTTGCTGAGAGGGGCCTAATGGCAACCATGTTCCCTGTCACTCAGAGAAGACAGCAACCATATCCGTCAGCCCATGCGATGGAGAAAAGCACCAGGACTGCCCCAACCCATGGCCACCTTTCTCTTCTCTTTGAACATAAAAAGAATGACCAGGAGCTCACGCTCTTTATGTCCAGGGTTATAGAGAGAGAGTCAAAATCAAGTTCTAGAGAGGAAGAATAAATGACTATGTATTTACAGTGGACTACTGGACTGCTAAAGTGAGGGGTGGGGAAATTCTCTATGTGCAGATGCAGGAAGACCTCTGTCCAATTGATGTAAAAAGGTTGGCAAGGAGGTGGCTGTGTTCACATTGGCTTGTAGATGGATGAGGATCTAGGACAGTATAAAGACACTCATAGCCAGGCGTGGTGGTGCATGCTCGGAATCCCAGGACTCTGGGGGCTGAGGCAGGAGGATTTCCAGTTCAAGTTCAGCCTGAGGAAACTGAGACCCGTAGCTTGGATAATTGTACTGCTGGTTTCTGCTGGTCTTTGAACAGAGCAGTTAAAGTTTAAGTCTCTCTCTTCCCCCCCCCACCAATTTTTCATGCTTATATCTGATAATTTGAAAAACTAATTTGAAGACAATATGTGGTATAATAACCACTGTTGTATTCCTATCATTTTGTTTAGTGAAATTCTGTATTATTTTTCTATTTTTTAAAATTATGTTTTATTCCTTTAGAAAAGGGAGGGCTAGGTATGCAGCTCACTATGAAGGCCCTGGGTTTGATCCCCGGTGCTACCTCTCCAAAAAAATCCAATTTATAACTGTGGTGATCTGTTTGAAGGAGGCAAGAAGAATCGGAATAGGCAGAGATTGAGTGGGGATTTTTACTGTATACTTTAACTTAATTTTTAGATGTATTATTCCTCCAAAAAATTTAAACAAATTTAAATGTGTTTAAAATTTCTGAAAGTGCCATTATGCAATATCGACAGGCCATTAGAGACTGTACACTAGTAGATTTATAAATCCATTTTTATTAGCTTGTTTCTACATACATCTTTCCACATAAATAAGGCTATTTGATTTTCAATGATGTCTCCCATAACTGATTATCATATGATGGAGTAACTTATGCATTGCATATTTTGCACCGAGCATTTTTATCTTAAGGAATAAAAAAACAAAATAAATATGTCATCTTAATTAACAAATTCTGGGCTTCAATGTGGTTCTGTGCTAGCATCTAGGGATTTATGCCATTGGGTCTGCTGATTCCCCAGTCTTCAGAATCAAATTAGAATTGTATTGTATTGCCAACCATCCTGGGGACCCACACGGAGTGAGAGAGAGAGAGAGAGAGAGAGAGAGAGAGAGAGAGAGAGAGAGAGAGAGATAGACAGAGCGGGAGAGAGAAATAGAGAAACAGAGACAGAGAGAGGAGGAGAGAGAGAAAGAGGGAGACAGACGGACAGACACAGATAGAGAAGGAGAGAGAGAGAGACAAAGACAGAGGCAGAAATAGGCAGAGAAACAGAGAGAGAGAGACAGACAGACAGACAGAGACAGACATAGGTAAAGAGACAGACAGAGAGACAGAGAGACAGAGACAAAGACAGAAATACAGAGACAGAGACAGAGAGAGAAAGGGGGAGAGAGGGAGAAAGAGACAGAGAGAGACAAAAAGAGAGAGAGAGAGAGAGAGAGAGAGAGAGAGAAACAGAGACACAGAGACAGAGGAGGAGGAGGAGGAATAGTAGAAATCTCCTACTGGTCGTGTTCTTTGGAGAATGGTGACTACCCCAATTAACACAGCCAGCGTTACAGCTTAGAAAATGCAGTTGCGCGGTTGCCACTGTTGCTGATGTTGTTTATGACCCTGGAGCCAAAAGCAAGACCCAGGCATAATAACCAAGCCCTGCCACCGCGCCATACGGCCCGCCGCTGTAGGCCTGCTGCCAGCGCTCACTCTCTGTCCCCGATGCACACGTGACCGCGTCACTGCTAATCGAAAAGTTTCCATCCCAACTTGGTAGAAAATGTTATTTTCAAGTTTAAATGAATGTTGGCTACTGGGAAATGAAAGTCCCTGCATGCTAGAAAATAGAGAGCAAGAGGAGAAATTTTCACTTTTATGCACGACTTGAAACACAGCAAAGATGTTACAAAAGAGCAGCTCCGTTCAGGAGCGAGAGATTGCTAGAGCTAAAGCCCTGAGCTAATTTGTAGCTTTTGACAGAGCAGGTTCTGAATTCATGTAACAGAGAATTTAAGAGTCGGTCTTTTTCATAATCAAGTATGGCAGTAGCTATCTTAACAAAATACCACTGGCAGGGTGGATTAAGAAACAAAATATACTTACATTTTCTTGAGGTCCGAAGTCTGATTAAGGGGCCCACCAATTCCAGTTCTAGAGAGAGCCTGAACCTCCTTGCGGGATGTGTGTGCGTGTGTGTGTGTGTGTGTGTGTGTGTGTGTGTTAAGTATGGGCAGGCCTTTTGCTGTCTGTTCTTACTTATTTTCTGGGCCTGGGGACCGAACCTAGGGCCTCACACACGCTAGGCAGGGCTCTGCCGCCGAGAGCTCCGCTTCCGGGCCGTTGCCTCTTCTTCTAATCATCTTCATCCTATCTAACGGGAGCCCACTTCGATGGCTTCATTTACCCTCAAGTATTTCCAAAATCCCCGCCACCAAATCCAGCCACCTTCGGGCTTCCACATATGAACTTAATCTAGAACAAGAGTGAGTGTCATTAAAAAAAAAAAAAAAAAATGACCCAAATCGCAGCCTGAACGCCACCCACGTTTCCAGCGCGAAGCTGATCTGGGTGAAGATCCTAGCCTGGTGAGAGGCCACCAGGAAACAAGGGCCGACGAGGAGCCCCGAGGTGAGGTGTCCGCTCTCTGTCTGCTTGGACGTCGTCCGTCCGTCGCCTTTCACATCAGCCTGTCAGATCTCCCCATATGCTCAGCCCGTGACCCCTCTGATGAAGGAAACCAGGCCTGCCTTCCCTAGCAGCCAATTAGCAG
>PVKN010025592.1:0-14081 GCA_004027915.1 Capromys pilorides
AGCCTTTGCTCTGTTAAAAGAACAGCTTTCAGATTATTTGTTCTTATTAAGAAACTATGAAACCATCCTACTAACTTGTTTTGAAACTGTTTCATTGATATTTTATGTTTTTTTCTCATTAAAATGACTAAAAAATAATTTTAAAAAAAGAAACTATGAAACCTTTTTATTCATCTTTTAAGTAATTTTCCTATGAAACAAGGATCAAGATTTGCTTTTCATCACGTTTTAAATTCCATGAAAATAACTTTGCGCATCTGCCTTATTTTGCTTGGTATGATGGTTTCAGGTTCCATCTTTTATGCTGCTACTGGCATGGATTCATTTTTCCTTGGGGCTGAATAATATTCCATTGCAGATATTCCACATTGTCTTTATCTGTCTACTGACAGCCTTTGGAGCTGTTGCCACAGCTCAGCTTTTGGGAATTGCACTGCTTCTGAACGTGGACATGGTGGCCTCAATGGATGACGTCTTAACATGAAACATTTAACGATTTCTCCAGTAGGAGAGACCAGGAAGTGTTTAACTTTTGAAGTAAAGAAGAGGAATTTAAAGGGAACAAAAATGATGAAGATGTGTTATATGTATGGGCCACTTTCCCAAATGAACACTTCTATTTTGTATTGTAAATTCATATTAATAAGAAAAATTATTCATGGTCACAAAAGCCCATATCAAGACAACACAGGACACCAGTAAGTGTCAATAAATAAATGACTATTTCTCCAAGAGACAAATAATTTTTTTTAGACAAATAATTTTTTTATGCTAAACTTTATCAGATTTTTATTTACCTCAGAGATCCTAAGTATTGTTTCACAGTGATCTGTGGTCCTATTTTTTTAAATTTATTTTTTAAAAAGAATTAAGGTAACTTTGTGTGTGTGTGTGTGTGTGTGTGTGTGTGTGTGGTTTTTTTCTTATGATACCAGGGATTGAACGTGGCACCTTGCACTTGCCAGGCAGGTGCTTATATCACTAAGCTATCACCTCAGCCTCTGTGGTCCTATTTGAAGCTTCTCATTCTTTTGAATGTTTTATGAATCTCTCACAATCAAATTCTAAGTGAGATCATTTTGACTTACACTAATTTTGAGACTTCTGCAATGACTCTTGGAAAAATCTTGAAAAGATTTGTTCCTTCATCTAGTAAGAAGAAATGCTGAAAATAGCTGTGTTTATGTTAAATTCCATGGAAAACTCTGTCAAAGAAGAAGTGATTTTAAGCTTTACTTTCATTTCATTTTTTTCATGTTTTCTGCAAAAGTGTTCCTGAAATTATATAAAACTGCTAGACACATAATATGTCCTGGTTTAATTTTATCCATCATAATTCCATTTATTATTCGAAACCCTGCCCTCTGAGAAGTGATGGAATCTCCCTACCAAATGAACCTCATCAGATCTTTGACCTTGGCCATTTTACATCTTTCATCACCCACAAGCAGTTTTTTACTTGGTCTGTTATTTGAGCATTTGCAATCAGCTCTAGGCCAAGTGTTTTATCCTGAAAGGATTTGCAGCAGAAACACTGGAGGGTCCTGAAATGCAGACCTCATGGCCTAGAGACCAGGTCCATGCTCTAGGTGAGAATTTCCAGAAGAAACAGAAGAATTGATGTACTCAGAAAATTCCTAGCCTGAGTTCAAGCAAAGCATTGATTAATTACATGAGACTGAGTCAACCGATGAGGTGGATTGCAATATGTATGGTTTTTCTGCTTGAAACATTGTAAATTCTCTAACAACTGGTTTATTTAAAAGATTTAGGGGCCGGGGAGATGGCTCAGTAGAATGAGTGCCTGCTTGGCAAGCACAAGGTCCTGAGTTCAATGCCTGGTAACACAAAATAGATAGATAGATAGATAGATAGATAGATAGATAGATAGATAGATAATAGTAAAAAATAAAACAAAAAGCAAAATAAAAGATTTAAAGAAATTTTTTCTTTGCTCTTATAGATTGTGGCAATTAAGAAGAGAATATCTTTGTAAACAAAGGCAAAATAATAAGCTTTTTGACCTCTTTTCAAGTGTTTTTATTTTCATGGCAATGTACTTATTTAACGAAATTCAATAATACTCCAGGTCCTCATTACAGATTATAACTGAATACCTTGGTTGTATTACTAAGCTTCTGCTGGTCATATTTGACTATGACACACACAAAATCAGACATGGCCAGTGTAAAATAGTGATATCAGCCTTGTAGAGCTGATACTTGCAAACACCCTGGAAAAACTGGCCTGGTGTTTGGTTTACAGGGTTGCTGGCATTATAGGTGAGGACAAGTCAGGTTTTTAGGAATATCAGGTTCCCTTCAGCACCTCAAAAAAATCCGTGTTTCCCCAAACTTATAGGAACTCTGGTAAGAAATTCCCGACATTATTTTAGAAGGTCTAATCTGAGATCTCTTACATACATTTCCAGCATAGTAAACTATAAAAGTACCTGTGTAAGCAATAACCATTTGTTCTGCACTCTTACGAGTACTCAGGTCACATTTAATGAGGGCTAAGCTGACTTTACAAACAAACCAGGGTTATAATAACTATACTTGAAAGACAAGGAGTGACTGTAGAAAGAATACTGTACTTCGGTGGAGAGCTCCTTTATTGAGATGGAATTCCAGTCTTGCTTGCTGTCTCTGAGGTTTTGTTCCTTCTCTGTGAGCTTGAGTGGATTTAAATTCTAGTCTCCACCAAGAACTGATACAACTGTCAAAACGGACACATCCAACAAAAGTTACATGTTTTGTTATATAGGTCTTGCTTTAACTTGGCCTTAACCACCCAGCAGAAAAGTTTAACCATGAGGAATAAAAAGTAAAGCCAGATTAGTATGCTGAGCTGTAAAAGGCTCAAGTTGACAACTTCTGACATTGCCAGTTCTGTTGATAACCCACTACTATTATGGAATATTGGACTGTGTATACAACTGCTTTTGTTAGTTCAATGGGAAGAAATATTTGTATGAATAGTGTTTAGAAAAGTTATTATGTCTTCCTCTTATACTCTGAACAACTACTAAGAAGACAATAATATGCACTGAATTAATTATTGTGGCTGTCCTACTGACTTTTTTTGAAACTGTTTCATTGTTATTTCTTATTAGAAGTAATAATAATAAAAAAAAAACCTAACACATCTAGTTTTTCTCCTACTTCCTGTCTTGGCTTTGCTAAAAACTCAAATGTTCCTTTCTCCAAAGCCCTTTAAGGTGACATTGGACAGGTTGATATAAACTTTGAGGATATTTCCAGAACCAATCAGGTATAGGTGAATTTGATGTTTTCCCATACCCCAGAATACCTGGTTACACTATCTAAGACATTCAGTTTGCAGATCAAAATCAGATGGTCCTTGCTTCCAGCAGCATTGGACAAGAATGCTTCAACTTTACACCTAGCACTCTCCCCCACCGACTGCCTCTAGATGCAGAAAGTGCGTTTTCAACTCTTCGTGTCGACCTTCTGTATTTTCATAGAAGTTCTCCTTGCTGTGTGCCTGCTGCCTCACACCATCCTGACAACTAGTTCTCGATGAACAAAAGATGAATGAATGAGGAAATAGGCTTGCACACTGGCAAAGATTCTCCACTACAACAAAACTGTGCCAGGCTTTTGAAATGTCTTTGAGACCTATCTGTTGACTTCTGCATAAAATCCAATTTTAGGAAGAATTTTGCTAAAACAGTACAGCAAGAACCCCTGGCCCTTGGTGTCTATCTGGGTTCCTTGCCTTTGCTGTCCCCCTAAAGGGAGGTCTACTATCTCCCTGGCCTGTCCTCAGCAACCATCCTGTTTTGTCAGGTTAGGTAGACTTCTCCCTTACACCAAATGTTTCTTCTTAGTAATTTTTTATCCACCAGTCTCTAATCTACTTCTTGGATTACACCCCCACTTTTTCTTGTTCTAGTCAGATTTAACCTAATCCATCACCTTCACCAAGCAATGTACTTGCAGTGGTACCTGAGCCTACTGTAATATCATCCTGGGTTAGGGTATCCCTTAGTGCCTCTCATAAATGTCATGAATAATTTGTTTTTAAAAGAAGATGAAGCAGGGCCAGACATGGTGGTGCATACCTATAATCCCAGCACTTGGGAAGCTGAGGCAGGAGGATTGATGTGAATTTGAGACTAGCCTGGGATACAAAAGTGAGCTCAAGGCCAGCCTGAACTCCATATTGAGATCCTGTCTCAAAAAGACAAAAAAAAAAAAAAAAATGAAGCCAGGAAGATGGCTCAGTGGCACAGCATCTGCCTAATAAGTACAAGGCTCTAAGTTCAATTCCTGGTACCAAAACATAAAGAAAAGAAAAATTATGGGAGAATCATTCTGCAGACTTGACTAAGCATTTTTGCAGGGAGATGGAGTAGTTCAAGTAGATGAGAGGTTTTTCCAAAAGCTCTAAAAATTCATTCAAAAGCAAAAATAAATAAATAAATAAATAAATAAATAAATAAATAAATAGCTAGCTAGCTAGCTGCAAAATAGCAGTATCTCATGTATGGCCAAAAATATATTAAGCTTAGGTTGAGAAAATATGTTAAACAAAGGAGAAATTACAGTGGACATCAAGCCACTTTCTAACATTTGCCTAGCTATCTCAAAATAAGTTTTAGGACTTAAGATTAAAAGTCACTCAAATTTTCTAATTCATTAAAATGAAAGCAATTCAGAGCTTAAATAATGTCCTTAGTTGGAATGCTTTTTCAGTACTTTAATAGGGAATTCCCACCAGTCAAACTGGAGTTGCATCCTGTTCAGCCTTTTGAGATGAAGGATTTGCCTTTTAATGAGTAATTTGCATTTCATTATAACTCTGTGCCCTCTGTCCTTGACTTGAGTATTGAATCTCTGTGGAGGAAGGGACTTCTTTGGACTACATGCTCAGCACCTATAGTAAAGACAGACTCTAGAAAACATCTCAGGCATTAACAAAACAGTTTAAAGAAAATGAACATGAAAAACCATCTGTCCAGAAGGGTGGAAGTATTTACTAGTGTAGTAGAAGATTCGATTATTGAATTGCTAAAAATTATGCATAAAGATGAATGATTATTCTGGTCTGGAGTATTTTTACCATGGGACTCTGTGTGTGTGTGTGTGTGTGTGTGTGTGTAGGGGGGGGGAGAGTGAATATTTCCAAAACTGAATAATAAATAGTTAACAAGAAATGAGCTTTTGCTTGTGAAGCAACAGCATATTGCATTAAGAATATTTTTGACAACCTGATACATTTGCTTTTGGGATACAATTGATAAATTTTCAAGTAGGACTAATATGCACAGTATTTCTGAGGAAACTTCAGAATTCCTTGAGACAAGTCAATTACTTTGTAAATAATTTCCTATTTGTGATAAATTAAAAAGAAACTGACAAAATTTTCAAGGATCTTAAGCTGGAAGAAATCTCTGTCATGAAGTCTTATGGTATTTTCTGGATTGTTCACATGATATTTATAATTATTATATGGTATTTGCTTTTGTTTCCCCTTTTCCTTACTGGAAACTTCTGAAAAGCAGAAAGAGAGTTGTGTGTGTGTGTGTGTGTGTGTGTGTGTGTGTGTGTGTGTAATTTCCCAGAATAGAGTATCTTCTCTAAAAGTGCTAATTTAACAGAGTGAAACGGACCTCATGAACTTAGATCTTTTCTTTTTGTGACAGGTGTCATTTCTAAAACTAAAAGAGAAAGATCCTGATTATATAAAGAAATCAACTGGTCTTCTACCTTCCATGTCAAATTTTTGAGTCATGGACCAGCAAGATAGCTCAACAGTCTAAAGCGCCTGCTTAGGCAAGCTTAGGCAACTACAGGGACCACGGTTCAATCCCCAGCACCACATGCTGCACAAGGCACCCAAGGGCAGGCTGAGCCAGCCATAAGATAGATAGATAGATAGATAGATAGATAGATAGATAGATAGATAGATAGATAGATAAATGTTTAAAAAAATTTCTGAGTCAAAATCAGTTCCAGTCACTATAGCAAGCCCTCTCTCGGACATTACTTAGCCATATTTTCCCCAATATCGTGGAAATCCCGTTTACCTGAGCTGTGTGGCATGGAATACTATAATTGGGGCTATCGATCACATTGATTTTTGTGCAGATCTCAGGAATCTGGAAAGAAGAAGCCCAAGGGCCTCTGGCTCTGTGGTGTGTTGTATTCTTCCCACCCTTTCTCATCAGTATCTTCCTCTGCCCATCTTTCAAGCCCGGCCCTGTGAGTTCTGCCTCCATCACCCAACGCTCTAGTAGCCCTGACCTAGGAGCCTCTCTCCTCCAGGTACTACTGGCCTTGCCTTTTCTTTATTGCTGTCTATGGGGTTTGCACTGCACCTTCATTCTACCAGTTCCTTTCAGTCTTTGCCTTGGCGCCAGCTTAATACTGACTCAGGCTCTGAAATCTTCAGCCAAATGAACCTGTTCTCAGTTGCAGGTGGCAAGTATTTTGTCCCAGCAGTGGGAAAGCTGGCCAACACAGCTCTGAATCCCCATCTATCCTTCTTGCACTCCGAGTCAAGGCCAATCTATCTCTCTCACTGCAAAACTATGCTGCTGTGGTTCCTGCTCCTGCTTGATGGGGTCCCCTAAAAAAGTCTGCCTTGCCATTCTTTAACAGTACAGGAAGTACATATTCTTGCTAGCAGATGCACCCTTGAATTTGAGAACCACTGGCCTGAATATCTTCCTTGAGTGCTTGTAATGTGAGATTGATGATAGTGAGTCAAACTGCACACTAGAGACACAGTAGAATGTGTAACATTTTTGTGGCTGTTCCTGAGAAGCTATGGACATGCATGTAAGCAGGAGACGTCAAGGGAAGAGGACATGGAGTACTAGTATGGACAACAAGAAACAGACTCTGGGGCACTAGGGGTCTGGAAAAAAGGCCAAAACCTTAACTGAGGAGGTGGGAAAGTAGTTAACGTTGTGTTCTACAGAAGAAATGTAAAGATGTATAAACCTCTGAAGTCAAGGATCCATTTTATCATAAAGCAAGTTTAGATGGATTTGTGTCTTGTCTTCTCTTCTTTTTTACAAATCTCATTTTGATCAAACCCAGGCTTAGACATGCACTGTGAACTTTAGAAAAGATGATTTCAGAGGTTTAAAAGAAAAAATTGACAGACTCTATGATAGGTAAATCCATAACTGAAAAAGAACATCACATTTTGGCAATGTCTCAGAAATATTGTTCAGTCTATGAAAACAGACATCGCTGCGCTATAGAAAGAAAAGTGGAAAAAAATCTATAGAAGATAAGGTGGCAGGTTGTAAGTCTGGTGAGCTTAACTCTTAAAAGGACAGGTGCTGAATCCAGAAGGGCACAATTTAAAATCTCTTCAGGGATCTAAAATCTAGTGTTCAGAAAGCTAAATTTAAAATGAACCACCAATTCTTAAAAATAAGACGAAAAATTCCCTTTTGTTTGTTATTATTAAAATCTGATTTGTTTTGTTTGTCCTTTGTTGGAATAAGAAGCTGATGGGAGAAACAAATCCACTCTTTGCTTGGTTGTTTCCCAGAAGAATAAAAATTAAAATTGTGTCTCAACCACTGACTTCTCTTTCAGTGTGAATGGGAGCAACATAGGAAAGGCAGAATGGAAGCCAAAGAAGAAATGGGAGACAATAAAATTTTTGTGACCACCACCTGATCCTCTCTGCCTCCTACCCAGAGTCAGTTGCTACTCACGCTTCTCGGGGAGCTCTCAGTCCCTGTGCTGCCCACATGATGCTGCCAGCCACAGCGGGCAGGGTGGGCATCTAATCTGTAGGATCAGCAAATGTAATTTAAATTTTTCAAAAAAGAGGAAAGTGAGTTTCTCGTTTGGGTTTTTCAGGATTCATGTTGGTTTGAGGACTGACAATTTAAGGAATTTTGGGTGAGAAATTAAGAGAGGATGGAGGGATAATGAACATATAGTGTAAGCTGTTGTTTTATTTTATTTTTTGGTGGCCAGCTCAGCCCATCCTGGGGGTGGGGTTGGCACAGCGTGTGGTGTCAGGAATCAATCACAGTCCCTGAGCTTGCCTATGCTTGCCTAAGCAGGTGCTTTAGACTGCTGAGCTATCTCTCTGGCCCCATTGTTTTATTTTTAAACAGGGCCACAAACAGATATGCCAAAGGATCACAGCAGGCACAGTGCCCTGGACTTCTTGGGGCCACATCTGCAAACATCTCTTGGCCAGTGAATGTAAACCGGTACACCTATTTCAGAAAATCTCTGGCATTAGGAAATAAAGTGAAAGGGGCAGAGATTCCATGGCCCAGGGATTGATGGCAGTGCACTCTTTAATGGCCTCAAGAAGCAAACATTGTCATCTGTGGACATCAGGAGAGATACACTCAGACTAACACTCTGTGGAATTCTGTAGCAACTCAGCAATGAGGTCAACTAAAGCCAAATGAATGGACTTGGATCCATCACACGGGCCAGAGTGAGGAGCATAGCAACCCACTTACATAATGCTCAAAAATAGCTAAAACAACATCATGTCACTTAGTGATGTGTGCTTGTGCTTAGGAGGGGAAATGGAGAGATGCACATGAAGCACATCATCACTAGCAGGAGGAAAAAGGAGGCACTGGGGAGGGGTGTGCTAGGGTGCTGAGCTATGGACCAGCAGGCCAGGCACCTCAAGGTGATGCACGCTCCAATCCAGGGAGTCTGGTTTGGAGCTGGATACACTGCGCTGCACACTCACTCCAGGTGATCTGAGCCTGCAGAACAGTGCTTATCCCTTCGGGTACAAGAAGAAGAGGCAGTCTTTGAATCCTTTTCTGATCCTAAAACTTAATGATTTTATGGTTCTGATTCTTAATCCAGCTGCATGCATGAGTCAGCATCTGACTTCTGAGGTCAGAGCAATAAGATGGTCTTCCAGTGCAGACGGCCTCGTTTCCCTTAGATACCACTCTCATTTACATCCTGTTTACACCTGTTCATCTCTATTTACAGTGACTTTATTTTCTTTCATTTGAAATGCAGTAACGGATCCTTATAAAGCATGCAGCCTAACTTGTTCCCTGTAGGGGAGCAGCAGAAAGTATGGTATTGATGGTCACATCCAGTTTTCCCCTCTTTTGTTGACAGCAACACCCTTACTGTAAGTTAGTTTTGTCTCAGAGATTCAGAAAGGGAGGAAAGAAATTGTGTTGTCTTGTGGTCCCCATAACACTTGATTCATAATGCTTAATTTGAGCCTCATTGGGATGGTTCTAAACTATGATCATGTGTTTTTTATCAACAACTTTGTATCCACTGAAAAAAGTAGATGAGAATGAAAAACATCCTCAATGATTATCCAATAAATGTCAGATAGTTGGACACTTTCCAATATTTTCATCAACAACTCAATGGAATGGGCATGATTATCATGTTTATGAAAATGTCCAGAAAGAAATCAAAAGGCTTGGCTCAGACAGGCCACTACTTAATAGATAAAGTGAAGCTTAGAGGTCAGTTGTCTGACTTCTAGAACTTGCATGCCTTAGAGTTCCTCATGCTTACCTCACCGCAGAGTTAGAGGCAGTGTCACCTTGGTGAAGCACTAGGATTTAGGACATTCAGAGATGTCTTTAGGATTATACCTTTAGGACTGAGGATGCTGTTTAGGGTTGAAACACTCACCTAGATTGCATGGGTTTGATAGTTTGCACTATAAAAATACAACACCAAAAGCAAAAGCAAACAAAAGAACTTGGTACACTTGACACATATACAAATCTGTGGTGATGATTAAGGCAGCTACCCATCTGTAATCATTGTTTTTTAAATTAAAATCCAAATACCATCCCATTGCCTGTGAATTACTAGTTTCTTTGGATTTTGATGAGATAAGGTTTCTTTTGAAGAGTGACTGCTGGAGAACTTAACCATAACAAGTTAACTTAGTGGGTCAACCAATTCCTACCGCACAGTAGAGACTCCAGTTTTCATTACAGAATACCCATCCTGCCTCTGTTGGTTCTCACCACACTTATATAGGACACCAGCTCTTGGTACACTATTAATGAGCCCAACTTCAAACACAGAAGTCCAACTCTTACCACAAATATTTAAATACAGCAATCATGGTAAAGGCCCCTACAGGACACACTGCCCACTCACTCCACAGGCTACATTAAGATCCCTACTTGGCACCAATGGGTGTGAGAACTCAGTACACCTGTGATATCAGCTTTGCCCTCTCAAAGAGCTCCCACCGTTAAATTGCTTTAATGTGAGCTTTCCCCTTTCATCATAAATTAAAGATGGCCCAAGCTCCATAAATTTTCCCTCTGTGCTTACTAAAATGCCGTTACTGTCTAGCAATCCATTTTTATGATTCATTGATAGGAAAAGCTGGTGGCTTCCCTAATGTCTAATTAGAAAAACCATGGTTTCTTTTCAGTCTTACCAGTTATTTAAAAACCTGGCATGAATTTGAAGTGGAAATTTAGCAGCGACTTGCCTATTATTACCAGCAAGAGGTAACATGTGTGGCCACATTCCTATTTCCTTTCATTCCATCCCTTTTGGTATCTTCTGTATTTATTTGAAATTATTCGTAAATATCTATGTAACTAGGACAGTGCAAAAGGGTTTTAGTATTTGGTATTTAGTACACACGGCAGCATTCTTCTGCTGACTGGTAGAGTTTAAGACAGGCAGACAAATATTGACAGACTAATTAGAATTATGGTGCTCAAGGTTATAAGTGTAGGGAGTGGACAGCCTGGCCTGCTATCCTTCAAAGTCTACAGCTTGTGCTTGGTGGGGATCTTAACAGGGCCAACAATCTATTGTCAGGTGTCAAGACTTGACTCTCCTTGATTGCCTCTGAGAAAAAAGATTTACAATTCTTCAACCTTCCTTCGATCTGTTTTTGTACTATCACCTCAAATGTTGAACAGTTTTGATCCAAATTCAAGCCTCCAAGTAGGGGATTCCTACCTGGGTGTGTGGCAGTCTCCTAAGAGGGTGTGCAGTCTCTTAACAGGTGAACATCAGAGCTGGAGGCAGGCTGGTGTTCCATACACTCCTTCCTATCCTGTGTCCTTGAAGAAAGCAACACCTTTCAAGGATTTGTTTTTCAGTCTGTGGAACAAGGGCACTAATACAGGGCACTGCCACATAGCACTACACACCTCTATGCCGAATAGAAGCTCTAGCTTCTGTCCCGGCTCCCCACAGAGTCACTGCTCCAGAGGCTGCAAGGTGGACAGCTGTGGCAGTTCAGCACCCTGGACAGAGGAGCAGGCAGGGAAGCACACAGATGCCCTTCCCAAGCGACTCTCTGGTTTGGCTCTCTGTTTGCCAGCTGCCTTTCCCCCTCAGCTTCCCCAGGCCGCCGCATTGCAGACTCTGCCCTCCAGTTCTTCTCTCCTGCAGATCTGTTCTGCATTTCCTAGTTCTTGCTTTTATCAAAACAGCAGGCAGACATCTGACACCGTGGGAAGTTCAACCTCTTGTATCAAGCAACACAGTGATTAATCAGAAACAACTGCCAAGGAAACCCAGTACTGTGAGCAGCAGTCTGACTTCACCTACTGGTTTAATTTTTCCCCCAGGAATACTGGCTAGAAAGAAAGACGACTACAGCCCTGCTGACTCTGGGGTTTCGCGGATGTGAGCGGTCTCTGGTCTAGTTCCTCAGCAATGCAACAAGTGCATTTGTAGATTGCCCACTGTCCATGGAACAGAAAGCGTTAGTGGCAAAGCTGACAGATAGGAGAACAAATATTAGATCCAATTGAGATAAACTAAAGAAATACCACACGTTTTTTAAAGACCCAAGAATACAAACAAACCCAGACGATAAAGATACTGGCTGCTAAGGAAGCATGAATCTTTAACACAGACCAATATGCCAAGCCTTGCAATAAAGCTCCACTTTAAAACTTCTTAAGATGGATATCTAACAATTATAACTTCCTGGTCCAAACTGTTCTTTTTTTCTATGCACAACAATATTTATAATTTCCAGAAGCCATTCTGAAATATATGCCTCCTACAATTATGAGCTGTACATTATTCGTTCCATATAACAAATCTAATTATTCTTTATGTGCTAAGAATTAGCATTATTTGACTTTTAAAATCAGGGGATGACAACTTGGGATGTTAAGATTCTATTTTTGCACTGGAAAAAAATTCTAATCTCAGGCACTACATTGTGTATGTTTGCCTGTTTTTTTGTTTTTTCATTATTTTCTTTTACTTCTGTATTTGGTACAAAGTCTCACTACACAGCTTGAACTCGAAGTGATCCTCCTATTTCCAGCTTCCCAAGCACTGCGGAATGTGTTGCCAGAGTTTGAACTCTGGCCCCTGCACTTCTCTAAGCAGGTGCTTAGTACATTGAGCTATCTTGCCAGCCTGTGTTTGCTTGTTCTTATCACTTCCTTAGTATTTATTACAGCAGTAGTTTGTATCACAGCCTTATCATACAGAACTTTTTCCAGTACTGGGGACTAAAACCAGGGCCTTTGCACTGAGCTACATTTTCAGCTCCTTTTTTATTTTGAGACAAAATCTGCTTAAGTGAGTAATTTTCTCAGGTTAGACCCAAATTGAGGTCTTCCTGCCTCCGGCCCCTGGTGTGCTGTGAGTGCAAGTGTGCACCACGGTAAGGCACTCCTTATAACAGCAAAGTATGGGTGAATCTGTGAGACCCAAGAGTTTCCCTCCTTGAATTCTATGGCCTGTGCTTGCTACGCTATGCCCAGTGACTCTAAGAAAGGTCATCCAAAATAGGTGCCAACTCATAACAACATTAGCAAATGAAAGAGTGCTCAAGATGCCAATATTTCTAAAAGTGATGCTCTCTCCTCTGGAAGGAGAAAGCTCGGGAAATGTAAGGGAGCAGCCAGCAGAGCTCCGGTGCGTCTCAAGAAGAGAAGAGAAGCTACTTAAGTAGGAGAGGCAAAGCAGAGTTTCCAGGTTGAGACCCTTGATCCAAAATCCCCAGTAAAACCGCCTGCAGAGTATGAGAAGGAGGCCTTGAAACTCCAGGCAGTGAGGCAAAGGGTAGGAGAAAGGAAGAAGAGCAGGAACCTCATGTCCTCTGGCTTCATTCGAGGGCCCAGGGGAAGCCTTCTTTTATGAGCCCTGTCCCAGGGGGAGCAGAATGTTACTGTTTTATGCATTTTCTTTGATATTTTAATTTTTCACTTACATCCTGAGGCAGTTTCATGAAGGAAACATTTTTCCCCCCACAGGAAAGGAAAAATTTAACATTTCCTGCTCCTTGCTGCCAGGAAGTTTTGCCGCATCACAAGGGTGCTCTCATTTTATCTGAGACTGTAATCTTTTCACCCAGACTTACATGAACCATATAAACGCCCTTCAAATTGAATACATGCATCTAATACGGAGCTGACATTTGTTTGTTTATTTATTTGCTTAATTGCATCATCGACAAAGTCTTCCTTGTGAAACAAAGAATGTATTAATGAATACATTCTGAAGACAGGGAGAAAACAAACAACCCGTATCTCAGGCTAAGCATAGGTGACATCCAGTAGAGCAAAAATACCATTTATCATTTTGAAAAAACAAAACAAAACATTAAATCTAAACCCAGGTTTAGCAATGTACAACCATCCCCAAGAAATGAACACTTGTAGTATCTTCTTTCTTTTTTGGTACCAGGAATTGAACTCAGGACCTTGTGCTTGCCAGAAGATGCTGTGCTGCTGAGCTGTAACCCTGGTCCAAAACTTGTAGTCTTAAGCGTACACAGCCATGTCCACCCGTTCATGATGTGCCTTTGCAGAGAACTTCGTTGACACCAGATCTCTAGCTTACAAAACAGGTCTCTGTTTGCTCCAATTTTATTCTCCCCTGCTTTTATCATGATCAGGATTCATTTTTATTGAAATAAGTACCATAAACTTAGAAAATGTAAGAACCCTGGAGTTTAGAGGCTTAAATCTTCATAAATTTTTTCCATGTCTGCTAAGCAATGGTGCTTTAATCCTGTCAAATTGCAGCTCATTAAAGGAAATGCCATGGGGCTTTAAGGCCATGTGTTGTGGCACCATTGTAAGACAAGGAGCCTGCAGTTTGGAGCAGGATTTAGAA